>BQNB010038999.1:0-48356 GCA_026074375.1 Tanacetum coccineum | reverse complement strand
TGATAATAGTTTGCAGGGATGAAACCCTTTTGTTGCCAGTGAGTATTCACTTGGTGGCAATCGTTGGGGTCTCCTGATATAGAGATTTGATAAAACACGAAATGATTTAGATTGTGTTGGTTTGATTTGCAAACTGTTTTTCCTTGAAAAGTTGGTGCGGTTTGTTCTTTAGATTCGAAACCAGGAACACAGTGATGATTTTTTTTTAAAATGGTATATGATGATTTTGTTTAAAATACCAAAAGCTCTGATGGGAGTTTTCTCCATCTTTCCTCTTTTCCAAAAGCTCTGATGAGAGTTCAGGGTGTTGTTGTACTGCATTACTTCTTGCATTTTGTTCTTCAACATGTTTTTGCATTCCTTTGAGATTTGTTTCATGCAGGATCCAACCTGGTCTTGTCTTTCTTTTTTCAGCTTTCTCTGGATGAAGTCAAGTTGTTGTTTCCTTCTCAAATGTCCCTAGTTTTTGCTCTGATACCAAGTGTTGGATCGGAATTCTAACTTGAATCAAAATATACCAGAAATGTAAAGTTTTATTAAATCTTAATCTGTCATCATCTTTGATGTTTACAAATCGTTACATATTTATACTACATAAAAGGGTGCGAGTGAAGAGTCGCGTCCCTTGGTAAATAACTGTTTTACAGTTATTTAACTATCATTTACAGTTACAGGGGGTTTGGGATTAGCCCTATAGTTTGGGTTTTGGCCCAATATTCTCCCCCTAATTACAAACGCTATGACGTAGATCTTTTAGTCCAATGAGTTGTCTCATAGTTAAGAATTTGATCTTCGAGAGTGTTTTTGTAAGTATGTTCGCTTTCTGGTATTCTCCACTTACGAATTCGACTTGTATGTCTTCTCTTTCAACGCATTCTCTTATGAAGTGGTACTTCGTGTCAATGTGTTTACTTCTTCCATGAAATACGGGGTTCTTCATTAGTGTTATAGCTGACTTATTGTCAACTTGTATTGTAACCTTTTCTTCTTGAGAATGTGTAAGTTTGCTTAGTAGTCTCTTTAACCATAATGCTTGTGTTGCTGCTGCAGTTGTTGCGATGAATTCTGATTCACATGATGATAGTGCTACAGTGGCTTGTTTTTGTGTACTCCAGCTGATTGGTGATTCACCATAGTAGAATATTATGCCCTGTAGTTTTCATTTTCCTTCTTGAGTGTTGTCCCCGAGCTAACTGTCGCTGAATTCATGTATCTTGTTTCCTTCGTTATGTTGTAGTGAATTCCATAAATCCTTCGTTCCATTTTACATAAGAGTAGTACTTGTCTGGTAGCCTTCATTTGTTGCTCTCAGTGGTTCTTGCATAAAACGGACTACGTAATCTACAGTATACTTAAGTCGGGTCTTGTGTGAAGCACGTATCCTTAAGCATCCATTAATTGCTTGATACTTCGGTTGAGGTTGACCATTGATCCTTCTGTGACTCTTGTTAGTCTTGTTCCTGGATCCATTGGTATCAATGTCTCGTTGCAGTCTATCATTCCAGCTTCCTTTAGAATCTTGTTTGCATAAGCGGTTTGCTTTATTGAGATGTCACCATCTATTTGTGTGACTTCTATTCCTAGATAGTAAGCTAATAATCCTAGATCACTCATTTTGATTTTTTCTTCCATTTAAGCTTTAAATTTGTCGATCTCCTTCTTAGGTGTGCCGGTGATGATTAGATCATCTACATAGACTCCTATTAATAGTATCGAGTCTTTTGATGTCTTGGTGTAGATGGCTTGTTCTAGTGCGCATTTCTTGAAATCTAATGACTTCAAGGTGTTGTCTAACTTTATGTTCCATGCACGTGGTGCTTGTCTTAGTCCATATAGAGCTTTTATAAGTCTATAGACTTTTCCATTGTCTTGTCTCTTTATAAATCCTTCGGGTTGTGTAACATACACTTCTTCTTTTAAATCTCCATGTAGAAATGCAGATTTTACGTCAAGGTGATGTACTTCCCATTTATTGTTAGCAGCTATGGCGAGTAATAATCGGATTGTTTCCATCCTTGCTACTGGTGCGAAGACTTCTTCAAAGTCTATGCCATGCTGTTGTATGTAGCCTTTTGCTACTAATCTAGCTTTATGCTTGATTATATTTCCATTAGCATCTTTCTTAGTCTTAAATACCCATTTTAAGCCTATTGCTTTATGTCCTTTTGGTAGAGTGGTTAATTCCCATGTATTGTTTCTATTGATGGAGTCTAGCTTGACTTTCATTGCTTCAATCCATTTTTGATCGCTTGATGCTTCCTTGTAGTTCTTGGGTTCGTCTTCAACTAATAGTAATTCCTCGGTGTTCTCGTATAAGTCATTTAGGGTTCTAAAACCTCTTAATGGCGTATGATCAAAGTGTGATGGTGAATCCATGATTTGAATTGATTCATTATCACTTTGATAGTATGATTGTGTTGAGGTGTTGGGTGTGACTTGGGAATTTACTTCTGATGAATGTGTTGATGGTGTGTGAGGTGTTTGAGGATGTAAGGGAGAGTTTCTTGGTGATGCATAATCATCATCATTATTATTTGGAAATTCATTATCTTCTTCAAGTGGTTGAGTTTCATGATCATGATGTTTGTTTGTGACTTTAAGATTTCCTATTCTGAAATCAGTCCATTCAGGTTCGTCGTCGGTGTGCTCACTTATATAGTCCTTCCAATCCCATGTTTCATTCTCCTTAAACTTCACATCTAATTCCTTAAAATGTTCTCTTATTCCAGTCATATGATTACTAGCTCCATTGTCTAAATACCATAGACTATCCATATTTGTCTCCTTATATCCTACATTTTCTTCATGTAGCGAGACCTCTTGCTCTTCAACCTCTATTATGGCCATTAATAAGGTCGGTTCCAAGTCTTCTTCAACGAGATTAGATTGCTCGTTTGGTCTTGTCTTTAAGGGACAGTTAGGTGCAATGTGCCCTAATTTCTTGCATTTATAGCATTTTACTTTGCTAGTATCATAAGTTGATTTCTTGAAGTTATTTTTTTCATAACTCCTATGAGAGGTTTCTCCATCTTTCCTCTCTTCCTTAAAGTTGATTTCTTGAATGCGTGAAGATAATTTTCCGAACTTAAATAATCATGTATTAAATATCAATATCTTATAATTTTGCACTTTTAGTATAAAAATTAGACTTGTGAGATAAAATCTTCAATCATTGCTCATAATTTGTACATGTGAAGATACATTCTTACAAAACTTAAATAATCATCTCGTAAACATCAATATCTTATATTTTTGCACTTTTAGTTTAAAAAATACGCTAGTAAAGTAATGCTTCAATCCTTGCTCATAATTTGCACGCATGAAAATATAAATATCTTATAATTTTGCACTTCTAGTACAAAAAAATACTAGTAAAATAAAATCTTCAATCTTTGCTCATAATTTGCACATGTGAAGATGATTCTAACAAATCTTAAATAATCGTCTAGTAAACATAAATATCTCATATTTTTCACTTCTAGTATAGAAAATACGCTAGTAAGAGCAATGTTTCAATCCTTGATCATAATTTGCACGCGTGAAGATAATTTTACGAACTTAAATAATCGTGTATTAAATATCAATATCTTATAATTAGTACAACAAGTTTATAATTAGTACAACTGAAAAAGGCAGAAACATGTACACATACAATTAGCATTTCCCGCAGCAGTTTATATTAGAGTGGATTATCTGACTATAACGATTCAATATCACACGATCACTTTAAAATGCAAACCGAACAATTAAAGTACCCCTATAAGGCTATAATGATCAAACCAAACGCAATAACTAAATACAGCGACTAATGGTACTCGACACAGAAATATACGGGTAGGATTTGGTCTAAACAGTTTCTAAGCTGTATGTGTAAAACAGTTTGACCCACCAACCCATTTGAGTTTCAGGAATGTAATAGACATGTGATATGATTCTTTGCTTGTCATCATCACATTCTATTATAATTGAGCCTTTTCCTTTGATCTCTATATATGAAACCATTCTCCAAATTTCACTTTTCCACTAACCTTCTCATCTAGTTCTTTAAAATGCTCTCTTACTCCAGTCATATGATTACTAGCTCCGTTGTCTAAATACCATAGACTCTCTTTATTCGTCTCTTTATATCCTATGCCTTCTTGGGAGACGTTCTGTTCCTCATCCTCTAATATTGCCATTAGTAAGGTGGGTTCTAAATTTTCTTCAACGAGATGTGATTGCTCGTTGTGTTTTGCCCTATCAGGACATCTAGGCGCAATATGCCCTATCTTATTGCATTTATAGCAAGTCAATTTGCCAGTATCAAAATTTGATCTCTTGGAGTTGTTATTGGAGTTCTTGTGAGAGTCTTCTCCATCTTTCCTCTCATCCTTAAAATTCTCGCGGTTTCTTCCTTGTGAGAATTCTATATCTTTCACGGTCCGCGTTCATCTTGAAAATCTTCCTTTATTCTTATGTCGTGTGAACATCAAATTTTCTTGATTATCCACTTGCCTACCTTTCTTAAACTTAATCCTTTCTTCATAGGTCTTAAGGCTACACTATTGCTTCCTATGAGATCTTTTCTTCTAAGTCTGGTATTGTTCTATGACGAAACATTTGTAGAGACCTATCGGTACAACGTTTAGTCGTTTGCGTACTAGTTCTCCAATCCTTCATGGAATGCCCTAGACTAGAGGCTTTGTTTACAAGAGTTGTTAGTTTTGTGGTGAAGGCATCAATTGTTTCATCTTCTTTCATATGTAGCATCTCAAATTCGGATTTGAGGGTTTGTAATCGTGCTTGTTGAACTCTTTCTTCTCCCATGTGTCTAGTTTTTAAGGCGTCCCATATGGCTTTTGCGGTTTTGTGTTTTGTGATTTGAAGCAATTGTTCTTCTGGTAAGGCTTGGTAAAGGAATGCCATAGCAGTTTTTCATCCTTTTACACCCTATTATCTGCTTGGGTTTTATCATCGGGTCTCTATCATTTCCCATAATCCATTCGCTTCGAGTATTATTTGCATTCGAATTGCCCAGAGTGAGTAATTCGAGGGTTTTAGCATTGGGCATTGAAATTGTGGTGTACTTGTAGTACCTACTTCCTTTTTTGAAGTTTCTCCACTATCTTTATCTTTCGTCATATCTCTAGGATATCAAATAAAATCTCCCAAAATTAAAATATCTAAGATCTGGGGTGAGCGCTCGTGCCTCTTAATGGCAATCAATCTTAGCGGGACTAGTTTTCTCAAAAAAAACTATCCTTGGGGATTTTCTAATCAAAGCGAATAACCTAAGGTTAATTACTCCTTAAAAATTATTCTCTCAATATAGTAGGCAATATAAATTCTTAGGCTTACTATATTCTATTCCGGGTTCTAGGCTGAGTTACCCTAAATCTATATTCAGGGGTAAAATCTGTCAATGCCTAAAACTATATATTATTTCTAATATCAGATATATAATAATAATCAAAATGGAGGGGGGTATATAGGCTTTGGCAAAACCTGCTAGGGTTGAATAAACCCTACGTCGTCCCTTTTATTCCTCCGCGCCTCTGTTTTCTTCTGTGTGTTAATAGACTCTCCAATGGAGTCTCTGAGGCCTTTTGTCCGATGCTATTCTTCTCCGGTGGGTCTGTTCGCCGGTTGAGATGGCTATTAATGCTCTCTCTCCTTCTGTCTTTGTGTTCGTTAACAACTTGTTCCCTGATTCGTTTGTGCGAAGATTCGCCACCAATTGGGATCTATGTACCGCTCGAATGGGGATTTTTTTTTTCTTCTCTGGATATCCTGAATCGATGACGATTTATTCTAGGGTGTCGGATTGGATCTACAAAAGTGTGTTTGTTCTTTTGTTGATTTAATTTTCATCCCTTATTTGTGATGACTTTTCTTTTTATCCGGTGGTGGTTATTTCCTGTCTCGAGTGAAACGCCGTCTTATTCTTTTGGTTGTGATTTTTCCGATTGTTTCCGGGTGAAACGCCTTCGATGCCGGTGATTATAAATCACTTGGTGGCGTTGGTTGGATTTGCCCGATTGGAAGGATTCTTGGTATGAGGATTTTGATAAGTGTTTGGTTTTGTTGAATCTTTTCTGGGAAAAATCTGTGCGTTTGGATTCGAGATGAACACACAAGGTATATGATGATTTCTTTGGTTGTGATTAACCAAAAGCTCTGATGCCAAATGTAGGATCGAATATCAAAAATCCGAAATCCAAATATATCCTAAAATCAATCTTTATTTATAATCAAATCTGTCATCCAGTTGAATGTTTACAATTCTGTTTCTATATAAATGAAATGAAAAGGTGCGATTGAAAAGTCATGTCGGTTTGAATGAACCGATGCATCCCTTTGTAAAAGATGGGTCTTTTCTTTTCCAGCGGGTCTAGGCTGCGGGTTGTGATTACCCGTATGGGTTTTGACCCAATACATTGAAGCTGCAAAGGCTTACGATAGAGCTGCGTTTAACATCCGTGGTAGAAAAGCAATTCTAAACTTTCCTTTAGAGATTGGGAAGAACTTATCAGAAAATGTATGCAACACTGTTGTCAAAAGTTCTCGAAAGCGATTGAGAGATACGACGAATAATGTGGCTGTTAAGAAGGAAAGGATGAACAAAATCAACAATGCTTGATTTGTTACACCCATTTATGTGGTGAAAGATATAAATTGTAGATTTCATATTGTTAATTACTAGCATTGTTTTCTGTTTTTGTTTTGGTTATCATGGTTTTCACTTTTTGGCCGATTAATCCACAGATTTTGAATCCACCGTCACACATACTCAAACTAGGTAAAGCCCTCCTTTTTAGGAGTGGCGTGACCATTACAAGGTTGTTTGCACATAGCAGAAATTTAACTTGGGACCTCACACATTTTAGAGTAATAATCGCAAGCCCTTTTGCCATTAGGCCACCCTTAAGTGAGTTACTAGCAGAGTATCTTGTGTTATGAAGTAAATGTTTTTTGGGATAAATGTTTTTCAATTTTACATTTTTTTATAAAATAAATTTACGAACGACGAGAATTTTAGTTTTAAATAATTAAGAAATAACAATTTAACTCATATAAAAACCATAGATTAGATCCTGGGACACGCATGCAACACTAGGTGTGTCTTTATAAATACAAGATAATTATCCTCATAATGGTCAAGTCCGCATAGACTAAAAAAAGACTCTAAATACTTTCTCTCTCAAGGTTGTCCTCATCTCTCATGTAACATCGACTAACACGGCCAGCTCCTCTACTCTCTTCCCAATAGTAGACAAACACCACCGATAGATATCTGCAGGTACTCTCCACTCTTGCTCAGGCCATCTTGGGTTACTTAAACGAACGTGGAGGGCTATCCCTTACCCCCTCTTGTATAAACCATACCATAAGTAAACAATAAGTATCTCTTTAGAGGGGGGCGGGGGGGGGGGTAGGGGGGAAGTGTTCGACTTAAATGGTCAAACGCCTACTAAGCAGTCCGTGTCAACCAGCTATAAAAAAAATTAAAATTAATGACGTGTCAAGCAATTTATGAAGTCAACCGGTTACCTTGCCACGACATAGTGTTATCGGAACGAATTTGAAAATCATGCAACCTGAATAGTGTAGTAAAAAAGTTTGTTATCTGACTCGGAAGAATACAAACAAAATTTCAAGACACAAAGCTTTCATAAAACTTACCAAATAAAGCTACGTGCTTCCTCAACCTAAAAAGCCACATGCTTAAAACGTTTCTCCAATAAGTTTCAGTGTCATTCGTATTATTTAAGGTGTAAATCTGTCAAAATTTAAGATATCATATTTAAGGTGTAAATCTGTCAAAATTTATTTAAGGTGTAAATTCGTATTATTTCAGTGTCATTCGTATTATTTAAGGTGTAAATCTGTCAAAACCAGACAATTATTTTCATCAACGTTGTATAGAACGATTCAAACATGCAAGAAACACTCTTAAATTACAATCTTGATTTGAAAAATCTTTGGCATGCAAGATTTTTAAGAAAGCTTAAAAGGATACTTTTTCTCAACGAATACCTTTTCCCTAAGATATTTTACCTATAAATACCCCTTGCCTTTATTATTGTTAAACATAAATTACCATTTATACTCTCTAACAGAATGTCTCAACAAAACACTTATTGAAACACAACTCGTCATTCGTAGCTCCAAAAAAACATAATGTTGGCAGTTCTTCGTCACAACCAAATACGAACCATCCTTCGTATCTTATTCATCCATTTGGTGGTGAAAATGTGGTTAGGTTCCTGCTAGTATTCTTCAAGCAGCAATGCTCCGTAAAACAATAGAAATTAGGGAAAATGGTCATGACTGTGAAATGTTTGAGTGTGTTAGGGAAATAATTGAGGATGCGAGTGAGGATGATCATTTTGCGTGTGGCACATGGCTTAGCGCGGTTTAGTATCTAGCTGTTGAATAGGGTATCACAATTGGTTGTTTGGCGATATGAAAACCTTTTGCAAGAATGAGATAGAACTTGATAAATTGGTTTTTGTTGTTGCAATAATTAATGGTTGTTTGGCGATATGAAAACCTTTTGCAAGAATGAGAAACTTGAAAAAGGTGTAGCAATAATCAAGTCCTTTACTCCGAATGCATTAGGTGAGTAAGTCGTAAATCTTCCCGATACAATTTCTCGTACAATTATCACAAAGTCCTTACAGAGGGGGTTATGGAAAGTGTATCACCGTTGAAGTTGTTTTGATACTTTATAATGTTTCGATGTTTCCCCTAAACCACCAGTCTATTATCTTAACATTACATTGAGAAGCATAATTAAGATTTCTACAAGGATACGGTTTATAGTTTCTGAATGTTTAGGTTTTAATTTCGTACATTTATGTTTTTAATTATCTATGTAACATTTTTAATGTATGAATAATAAAACTTTTAGCTTTTAATACACAAAAATAGGTTATTTGGGTGAAGGTGGTGTGACTGATAAAGGTGAATTGTGAAAGGGAGTGAGGGTAAAAGGTGGAGAGAGAAAACTGATGTTTGTCTGATGAGAGAGGGTTTTTTCCGGTAGCCGATAAGCGTAGGCTAAGAAGTTAGTGGTCTAGGAAAAGACAAGTTACTCAATTCATATAAACACTTTACCGCGACGATGACCCCGTCTTTTTTAACTTTTGCAAGAAATTTATGACTAGTTATCTACTATACCTTTTGATATTTGTATGTACGCATTCATAGAACGGTGTTGGATCGTAAATTCTTGATAGTGCAAAAATCAGATATACCAAATCTATAAGTTTTATTGATTAATCAATCTAAAAAGTCATCATCTTTGTTTGTACAAGAATCCTGTCTATATATAATAAATGAAGAGGTGCGAGTCAATAGATGTGTCGGTTTAATGAACCGATATGTCTCTTCAGTTTGTAACTGCCAAATGGCGGTTATGTTTCTCCTGCGGGTCCTATTATTCCGGTTGTGATTATCTGTGGGTCGGTTTGACCCGGTTTGACCCAATATTCTCCCTCCTAATCACAAACGGTGCCTTGTAGGTCTTTAAGTCCGATGAGCTGTCTCATTGTTAAAAATCTGATCTTCGGAAGTGCCTTTGTGAGTATGTCAGCTTTCTGATAATCTCCGCTTACGAATTCTACCTGGATGTCGTCTCTTTCAACGCATTCTCTGATGAAGTGGTATTTCGTATCAATGTGCTTGCTTCTTCCGTGAAAGACTGGATTCTTCATTAATGCTATGGCTGATTTATTGTCAACCAATATAGTAATCTTCTCTTCGTCCGAATGTGTAAGTCTGCTGAGTAGTCTCTTTAACCATAATGCTTGCGTCGCTGCTGCTGTTGCTGCGATGAATTCTGATTCGCAAGATGATAATGCTACAGTGGCTTGTTTCTGAGTGCTCCAGCTAATTGGTGATTCTCCATAGTAGAATATTATGCCGGTAGTTCCTTTTCCTTCTTGAGTGTTGACTCCGTAGCTGCTGTCGCTGTATCCATATATCTTGTTACCTCCGTTATGCTTGTAGGTGATTCCATAATCCTTTGTTCCTTTCACATAGCGTAGTACTTTCTTTATGGCCTTCATATGCTGTTCCTTTGGTTCTTGCATAAAACGACTAAGTAATCCTACAGAATAACTTAAGTCGGGTCTTGTGTGAAGCAGATATCTTAAACATCCAATTAAGCTTCTGTATTCAGTCGAGTTAACCATGGTTCCTTCAGCGGTCTTCATTAGTCTTGTTCCTGGATCCATTGGTATGATTGTCTCGTTGCTTTCTAGCATTCCAGCTTCCTTTAATATCTTCCTTGCGTAGGCAGATTGCTTTATAGATATGTCACCTCCAGATTGTGTGACTTCAATGCCAAGGTAATAGGCTAGCAATCCTAAATCACTCATTTCGAATTTTTCTTCCATTTGAGCTTTAAACTTGTCGATTTCCTTCTTTGGTGTGCCGGTGATGATTAGATCATCTACATAGACTCCATTAGTAGTGTTGAGTCCTTTGAAGTCTTGGTGTAGATAGCTTGCTCTAGTGCGCATTTCTTGAAATCTAATGACTTCAAAGTGTTGTCTAACTTTATGTTCCATGCACGTGGTGCTTGTCCTTAGTCCGTATAGAGCTTTTATAAGCCTATAACTTTTTCTATTATCTTGTCTTTTACAAATCCCTTCAGGTTGTGTGACGTACACTTCTTCCTTTAAATCTCCATGTAGAAATGCAGATTTTACGTCAAGGTGATGTACTTCCCATTTATTGTTAGCAGCTATGGCAAGTAATAACCGGATTGTTTTTCCATATCGGGCGTGGTTGTTGGAGAGGGGGACTGTCTTGCTACTGGTAGCGAAGACTTCTTCAAGTCTATGCCATGGCTGTTGTATGTAGCCTTTTGCTGCGCGAGCGCGGCGTTGCGAGCGTGCGAGAGAGCGAATGCTGTGATTTATTTCCAATAGCATCTTATCGAGAGCGTGTCTTAAATACCCATTTTAAAAGCCTATGCTTTATGTCTCTTTGGGTAGAGTGGTTTAAACTCCTCATGATTGTTTGTCGGTATTGAGGAATCTACTGCGAACCTACAATGCTGGGGGTCTATTCAATCCATTTTTGAATCGCCATTTGATGCTTTCCTTAAGTTCTTGGGTTCATCTTTTAAGCTAAATAGTATTCATCGTGAGGGGATCTTGTAAAAAG
This sequence comes from Tanacetum coccineum, assembly GCA_026074375.1. NCBI lineage: Eukaryota > Viridiplantae > Streptophyta > Magnoliopsida > Asterales > Asteraceae > Tanacetum > Tanacetum coccineum. The sequence continues at coordinate 37,199 of BQNB010038999.1, read as the reverse complement.
TCACTTAGTGTTCTAAAACCTCTCAACGGCGTGTGATCAAAGTGTGATGGTGAATTTATGACTTGAGTTGAATCATTATCACTTTGGCGAGAGAGCGAGCGTGATTGTGTTGAGGTGTTGGGTGTGACTTGGGAATTTACTTGTGATGAACTTGTTGATGGTGTGTGAGATGTTTGAGAATGTGAGGGAGAGTCTCTTGTTGGTGATACATAGTCATCATCATCATTGTTAGGAAATTCATTGTCTTCTTCGATTGGTTGAAATCCCTTGTCTCTCATGATGTTACCCCGAGAGAGCGAGTGTAGCGAGTAGCGCGCGGCGTGCGAGCTGCGCGAGATTCTGAATCTGTCCATTCAGGTTGGTTCGTCGTTAAAAGTTCACACTGTAATCTTTCCAATCTCATGTTCATTCTCTTAAACTATGAGAGCGCATCTCTACGAGCGCGCGCCGCGTATCCCTTTGGTTGTTGGATCAAATAATCGATAAGCTTTGATCCTTGTTCGGAGAGTTCCTAAGTTATACCATTTTAGTGCTTCTATCATCTAACTTTGTCAGATGTTGTGATGGTGCGCGCTTTTTATAATGCCGGATACAAGCCGAAAACTTCTTAGATTCTCTACGTTTGGCTTTCATTTGTTTAATTGATTCGATGTGAGAATACTTCAAGTGCTTTTGTAGAACCACTTATTTAGGATGTATACTGGCATGTCTAACAGCTTCAAGCCCAAAAAATTTTATGGTAATTCGTTGCTTTCATCATACACTTGTTGTGGACATGATTGTCCCCCCCCCCCCCCCCCCCCCCCCCCCCCCTATTTCTTCTTTCGACTAATATCCATTTGCTGCGGTTGAGTAAGGTGCGGTAATTTGTGTCGTGCTATAAAAAAAAACCCCGTTTTCCTATATTATTTTGCGTGAATTCATTTGATGTGAATTCACCTCCTTGATCCGTTCTCAACATCTTCAATGTTGTTCTTAATTGAGCGTGAAGGGGAAGAGCGGAGCGAGAGCGACGGAGAGCGGCGGAGAGGGTATTCCTTGAAAGTATCAAAGGACTTGTAGGTCGGGGGGAGGTATCGATTTGTTAGGGGGTGGGTGCAGGGGAATGGGAGCGGGGCGGGCGCACATATATCTTGATAGCGAGCGTACTACTAACAAGAATATGTATTTCTTTCCAGAAGGTGTTGGTGGTGTGATTGGTCCACAAAAATCTCCATATACTGAATCTAAAGGTGAGGTAGATCTAGCTTTTGCCTTTTTAGGAATGGCGCTCTACTATGTTTACCAATTAAACAAACATCACAAACTTGTGTTGTATGTTTAATGGAAGGTATTCCATGAACTAAATCTCTTTGAGCCATTGATCTTAGTGACTCAAAGTTAAGGTGCCCTAGTCTTGCGTGCCATAACCATGTATCTTCCTTTAAGTTTGCTAGTAAGCAGACAGGTGTACCTATCCTCAGATTTGCCTTATATAGTCGGTTTCTCTGTCGTGTAACTTTCATGAAGATTTTGTTATCCATGTCATAAAGTCGTAATTCATCGTCTTCCATTACTACTTTACAACCAATTTCAGTGAATTGACCAAGGCTCAATAAATTGCTTTTTAAGTCAGGTATGTAATACACGTGTGATATGATTCTTTGCTTCTCATCATCACATTCTATTAGAATTGAACCTTTTCCTTTGATCTTCTATGTATGAACCATCCTCCGAAATCTTACTTTTTCCACTAACCCTTCTTTTTTATCTAATTCTTTGGAAGTGTTTTCCCCTCGACCTCCAGTCATGTGATTACTAGCTCCGTTGTCCTAAGTACGCATAACTATCCATATTTATTGTCTCTTTATATCCAACATCTTCTTCATGTAAGCGAGACCTTTTGTTCTTCATATCTCTAAATATTGCCATTAGTAAGGTGGTTCTAATCTTCTTCCAACGAGGTTAGATTGCTCGTTTGGTTTTGTCCTTTGAGGACATTTAGGTGCAATGTGCCCTACTTCTACATTTGTAGCATTTAAATTTGCTAGTACATAACTTGATTTTCTTTAAGTTAGTCCCTTTTTTTCTTTACTATAATTCATATGAGAAAGTTTTTTTTCCTCCATCTTTCTCCCTCTCATTCCTTAAAATTCCCTCATGGTTTCTTCCCTTGTAAGAATTTATGTTTTCCATGCCATCGTCCTCTAAAATCTTTTCCTTTATTCTCAATGTCGAGTGAACATCAAAATTTCTCCTTGATTGGTAGGGGGAATATTAAGAAGAGCAAGAAATGGGGGTGGGAAGGTGTATAGTATTGCAGCAGGAGTCAAGGGTCGGGGGGGGGGGGAGGGGGAAACCACTTGTTATGCCTTTCTCTATACTTAATTGACTTTATACCCCCTTTCATAAGTCTTAAGTCTACCATTTGCTTCTTTCTAAGGTCATTTATTCGAAGATCGGACTATTATTGGCTCTATTGACGCAACTATTTGCAGATACCTATCGTTACACAGCATTTAATAGTTTTCGCACTAAGTGTTTCAATTCTTCCATTGTATGCCCAACACATGCTCGCTTTGATTACTATGGTTTTGTTAGTTTGCGGTGAAGGTGTCGATGGTCTCGTCTTCCTTCATGGAGGTTAACACTCATATGCGGATTTTGAGTGGGTTGCAAACCTTGCTTTGAGAATAGATAGATAATTTGTGTATTTGTTTTTATGATTAATTGAGGGGGGGGGGATTTTATGGGGTTTTGTGGGTGAGTGTGGAAGAGCTTAGTGGGTATGATGGGATGGATGGGTATTGTAGTGAGTGAGATGGGTATACACACAGTGTGTGGGTGTATGATTGGGTTTTGTTACTTTTGGAGAGTAATATTTTCAAATACTAAATTGGATTCTAGATATAAGTTGAATTCGAATTACCCATAATGAGTAATTCGAGGGTTTTAGCATTGGACATTGGAATTGGGGTGTACTGGCGGTACTAATTTCCTTCTTTGAACTATCTCCACTTTCTTTCGTCATATCTCTAGGATATTAAATAAAATCTCCAAAATAAAATATCTAACACTAAGTGTGTTGAATTTTATGGTGAGTACTCTGGTTTTTGTGCCTTATAGGCTATCAAACTTAACGGGGACTAGTTTTCTTCCTAAAACTATCCTTGGGGATTTTATATTCTAAAACGAATAACCTAAGGTTAATTACTCCTTAAAAATTATTCTCTCGATATAGTAAGCAGTGTAATCACTAGGTTTACATATTTCTGCTGCATCTAGGGGGCGGGGGGTGAGGGGGGGGGTGGGTAGGGAAATCGTTACAAGCGAACTAAAGTTAATAAAGTAGGTGTGCGCGAGCGGAGTCTAAACGCCAACACAATATCTATGATAACTAAAAAAGAAATATAAGAAATAAAAGTGGGAGGGGGGTGAACATGGTTTTATTAAAACCTGTTAGGGTTATTATCCACCTCGTGGTGTCCCTGTTTCTTATTATGTCTGCCTCTCTTTTTTCTTGGGAGTTTTCGTTCTCCTTGCGAGTTTGTCCTTCCCTTGGGGTTTCTGGTCTATCTCCTTTTTCTTCTCTGGTGATTGACCGGCGATTGAGATGGCGACTTTAATCGCTCTTCCCCTTCTTGTGTTCCTAACCACGGATTCCTCCTCACTCTTATTGGTGGCGAAAATTAGGGTTTCGCTACAATTTGAGGGTCTGATAAAAAAAAAAAAAAGCAAAAAAATAAAAGCGCGAAAAAGAAAAAAATAAAAAAAAAAAAAAAAAGAAAAAAAAAAAAAAAAAAAAAAAAAAAATAAAAAAAAAAAAAAAAAAAACCGCCGCAAAGATTGGGGTTTTCTTGGATAACCAGAATCGATGAATATTCTATTGAGGTTACGATTAATAAATCTTCAAAAGTTGTGTGTTGTTCCTCTTTGATGAATTTCTGATTTTTGTTGTCCCTTTGTGATGACGTTTTTTATCCAAAATATGTGGGATTTTTCTTGTTTTCCGAATTGTGAAAAGTTCTAACCGTGCCTTACCCTTAATTTAATTTATGGGTTATGTTTTTTTTCGGTTTATATTGTTCTTGACAAAAAAAATTTGCAAATGGGTGAAACCCTTTTGTTGCCAAAGATTTCTCACTTGGTGGCAGTCGCTGGATTCGCCTGATACAAATTGTTTTTGACAAAACACAGACGATGTAGATTGTGTTGTTTGATTTGCAAACTGTTTTTGGTCTGAAAAAAATGAATGCGATTTTTCTTTTGGATTCGAAAACACAGAACCAACCCAGTATGATTTTTTTGAAACGGTATATGAGTGATTGGTTTAAAATACGCGCGGCGAAGTCGAGCAGTGCGAGTGCCAAATGTTGGATCAAAATCTAACTTAATCAAAATATACCAAAAAAAAAGCTTTATAAATCTGAATCTCCATCACTTTGATGTTTACAATCGTTACATTTTATACTACATGAAAGGGTGCGAGTAATAGTTGCGTCCCTTGGTAAAAATAACTGTTTTACAGTTATTTAACTGTCATTTACAATTAATACGGTTTGGGATTAGCCCTATAGTAGAGTGGGTCTTTGGCCCAATATTAGCGGGTACTATGAAGTTTTATGTTTGTAATGTGGAAATCATTAACAAACACAGCCGAACATTCTAAAAGACAATGAACATGGTCTAGAAGGATGGCTTCACAAGCAAAAGGAGTGGCGGTAATTAGCAAATTACGTCGAGGAGAACTAACATGGATATAACATAATTAGGTTACCTTTGTGTCGTGTTAGAGGGGGGGTGGTGCAAGAAGATTAGCTGCGTTGCAAGGGACCATCCTTGGCTTACTAATTGTAGACAATTCTGATATATGGTAGGGCAGATTCCAAAACAAGCGCGCGTAAAATCAGTCTGGGATGCGCGCGTGTGCGCGTGGGCGATTAGGGTTTCGTAAAAGAGAAAGTAAACGAAGATGAGCGTGGATGGAGAAATGAGAGACATAATGCATTTTAGAACTTTACAAGATGGCAAGCAAAAGGAAAGACGAGAGGTACGGTAAGAGGGAGATCATTAACTGAATATGCACATCGACAAGAAGATGGAGATGAGATGGGAAATCCATATGTGATGAAGGTGGATGATAGTGACGAGGAGATGAGGGAGGGAATATAATGCACATTTAGGCCCTTAATTAATGCGACAAACACGGAGGTAGCGCGTGTGCGTGCTAAACTGAGAGCGCCTTCCTCTTTCTCCTGCTTTTTCCTATGTTTGGTTGGTTTATAAACACTTATAAGGCGACATAATCTACTTGTAATACTTAACATTATACAAAGCGCCAAATAATAGTATACATGTTGTGTATACGGGGATGAGGAAGATAAAAGTAATCCGCACTTGGTTAGAATATGTTTTATGTACAAAAAAAGGTTAGATTTTAAAGGGCGTGTTGATTATCTTAAACGATATGTAAGAGTTTGAACTTCTTTCTTATGAAAACCATTTTGATGCACAAAATAGTTGTTACTTTCATATCACACTAACAGGGCACTTGCTTCTTCAATCTAAGGATAATGGTTGTATAAATTTAAAGGTGTTACTTTCATAACAGAGGGCATGCTTCTTATTCTAAGTGGATCTTGTGTGTATAAATTTTCAGAGAAGAGAACCAATGCACATTTAGCCATTTTGATGCACAAAAGAGTAATATTTTGTACAAAGACATATTGATTATCTAATGATATCTGTTTTACTAACCTCTTATGAAGACTAATGCACATTTAGCCATTTTGATGCACAAAGCAGTGATATTCAAATCAGGTATGATTACCCAAACATGTCACACTTTTTACCAACATTCAGGGCCTGTTTGGTTTGTAGTTGGGTTTAAGATTAGGATTATGATTTGGATTTGAATTTGGTTTAGAATTTGGTTTAGGATTTGAATTTGGATTTGATATAGGAGAGAGAAAATATAAAATAAAATAAAATATAAAATTAACTTATTTTTATAACTAATAAAAAAAGTGATATGTGATGGTAATTAACTCTGGTCCCACAAAAGAAAGAAAAAAGGACCAAATATGTCAGAAAAAATACCTAAACCAATATTTATGGTAGGATTCGGCAAAAGTGTTAAATGTGATGATGAGTACCGATTTTAAAAGTCATGTCTCTATACCAAACAATTGATTTAACTCTGATGCCTAATCTCATTGGCCAACACCACATACCAAACGGGCCCTCATATTTAGCAAATTTGATGAACATAATAGATAACATTTCATCTAATTCACACTTTAAAAAAACAACTGTTAAATTAATAAAGCAATGTTAAATTAATAAATCAATACCTTTAGAATTTTAGCGATCACGTGTAAACTTTGCCTAAATTCCTACGAAATATAATGCACATTTAGCCCTTAATTAATGCACAAACACATGTAAACCAAGATCACGTTGATTTCATACCCTTATAACAGTGTGAGCGAGCGCGATATCCCTGAGAACGTCTCTAGAATATGATAATGCACATTAGTCATATAACTCCAAATCAAAACGATAATGTTGCATCTGTGGTACAAAACCAACCTTCCAGCACGCTCAATTGCAACTGCAGGAGCGCGAGTGGGCATGCGCACAACAAACATTATCAATCTACGCGCAACAAACAAGAAACAACACGCAACCAATGTCCCTTGCCGAGATGAGCTGCGCGCGTGCGCGCTGATGTCTCGCGCCAATCTTTTTAATCTCTAAATCAGCCTCTGATGAAGTACAATTCCCTAAAACATGCAGCTGAATAGACACACGAGTCGAATTCTATTATCAAGTTTCTTTAACAGCAGAGGGATTTGACCCAAAATAACCCCCCCATCCCCCAACCCGCCCCTGCCCAACAAGCGTAGCAGACACACAATTTGGCATGCAACTAATCGACATCATTCACATGAATCAGTTATCTCAAGCAGACTTATGAGTATCTGGAAAATCTACTTCGACAAGCCTCGAAAAAAGTTGCGCGAGCGTTCATCATTATTCACACCCATTGTCGCGTCTTAACCTAAAATTTCAGTTACAAAATCTCTCCTAGATGAGTTTCGCATGCTAGAACCAAATCCCCCAAAGTGTCTCACTGACTTACACATACTAGATACACCTATCCCCTACTAAAAGAAATTGTCGAGACAGAATAGTCGAGCTACATATTTGTAGATGCCACCAACCCTGTCCGGTCGCAATTCTACAGATTGACTCTATACTATCCTATCTGAACAGTGAACTTCTACAGCTTTTTCAAACACACACACACACATATTTAGAGCGTCTACTCTGCTATGATTGTGCTGTATGTATCTCCGAGGTCGGTTTGTTTGTCTCATGACTAATCTCTTCTAAAAGCTCTCTATTAAACTCACACACATCTTGATCATTGTCATTCTCTGCATATCGACAATATTGGCGGACACGGTGGGAAAAAAACAGAGTAAGAGTCATGATAAACATATACTACCAACACATCATACATTGTAAACCTTTATTATACAGGCTGTATTGCCAAATTTCCATGCACAAAACAACTTAATTTCATATAAACCTCTGCAAACATTTCAGAGCGAGAGAACAAAAACACGGAGAATATGAAATTGAAGATCTTTAATAGAGAGAGAGAAGCGGAGGAGAACGTGCTAAATCTTACACTTAGCTTAAGTAATCTCAGCAATTCTACATATCGAACCTGCACCACAAAAGCAGCCAAAAATCCTACACTAACCACTCCAGAGCGCGAATGATCTACCGTTCCAACCCACTCATGTCTAACAGCAATACATCCCTCAACAGCTCGGCAACCAAACAAACTCACACTAAACGCGCAGGAGTCTCCAACACACACCCTTGTACATTGTCTGCAAACCTCACACTAATATTACCACAACGAGCCCAAAATTCTCCATACTACCACATCCACGAGCGTTCATAAAAAACATATTCACTGAAAATACCGCATCTTACTACACGCGCTAACCAGTCAACTTCCCCCATAACTATACCTAAATCCCAGCTCACTTCACCCAACATCTCCCTCAAACAAAAACAACGCCCACCTAGCGATCATCAAGGATCCACGAAACCCACATACCAGCCTATTAATCTGGATCTTATAATAACTTAAAAACACACAACACACACGACACATTGACTTTCTTCGACACTAATTTGAGGGTACACACAACACTCGAACTACAGCACGCTCTCTATTTATCGTTTGGTTGCGAAGAATTGCGGATCTGAATACACAGTGGATCTATAGAAAACAAAGAAAGAAAAAATCTCCTTGCACCAACAAAAAACACACCAAGTAGAAATAAGCTTAGCTTATACATAATATATTTAGATTGAGTGCCTACTTTCAATACTTTGTCATCCAATACTTTAGAAGGCATCTGCTAACCCAAAAAAATGATAAAGCATACCCAACTGTGCTCTCCTTGAAATTTTTCAACAACTTTTAGAGATTATAAAGGAATCATAAAAGAAAAGCAAGTTAGACCTCTTTAGAGATTATTAAAGGAATCTATTTTTCTGTTTTAAATTTTTAAGTGTAAAAAACAATTTGATGCGTTTTTCACGAATCGTGCTACTTCTGGAGAATAAATTATTAGCAATAACGTAGAAATGCGCCGTCTCTATCTCTATACCAAAACACACAAAGCGCGCGATTCCGTGCGAAGTATGAACATCTCCATCTCTCTCATCATACACGAGGGTTTCTCTCTATAGTGATCTGAGGTAAGCGTCCACACACACTATTTCCTCTCTCTGGCGAAGTTGATGTAGCAATTTCAACAATACTGTTGGTTCTCTCTTGCGACTCTCGGTAATCAAAGCTAATATTGGCATTCTCACCGAGCGAGCGCGACATAGCCCGGATCTACCGTGTTCTCTAAAGGCAAGACAAGGGGATACCGGGAGGGGGGGGGGGGACAAGTTAAGCGATCGCAGCGTAACAATAATTAGTCTCTTATAGCTAGCGAGGCAACGGACTTTATCAATCAAAAGCAGGACAAGGTCCATATTAGATGCACAGAGTGCGCGAGCGCGTTAATAACAAAAGAATATCCACCGAAAAATAGAGAGCGCGAGCGCGATCCTAGTAATCCTGTATCGGGACTCATATATAATATCTTCAAAACTACAAACAACGCCTTCAAGCACATGGCGTATATCATCTCTTATGCCATACAGAGAGTCAGTGCCCTGCGCCCGCGTACCTCCCAGAAAGGTCACTCTATCTTCTGGACACAGGTCTTAAACTTTATTCCTACTATCGGTGAGATTTAATCAGATTTTACTATCAATTCTCACAAGTCTATAGGCCACCTAATGAGTGTTAGAGAGCGCGCGGACATCTTATCCCACCCCGAACCCAACAAACCAGCCACAGCTACTATGATGCCCCATCAGGGGGGGTGGGGGGGGAGGGGGGGGGTATCTGGGGGCGGGAGGGGAGACAATAGAGTCACCTTTCGATCTCTCTCTAACGAGCGCTAAGTCAATGATACAATCAAAGATAAATAATTATTGACCCAAGTAAAAACTTTGCGACACGGATGTGGATCGACAGTGCGCGGGGATAAGAACAATTCATATTCACTCTCCTCACATCTCTCTCCCCTCTCTACACACCTCACCTCCCTCGCGCCGCTAGACAAGCCAGAGCCCTGTCTATCGATGGGGGGAAGTTTACACAACAACATATACCAGACCCGTCCTCAATAGTAAAACAAAGACACACTAACAAGCGAGCATAGACCAACTCCACAAAATAACAAAACCAAAACATTCACAAACATGAATACAAACTCAGAAACACATATCTCAATGACATTACTATGTAGAAACAGAGCGCCCCTAAAATCCACAACCACACATATTGGAGTGCGGAACTAACAACGTCGTTGCGAGCTAGTAAATAACAAAAAACTAATATTTTATAGTTTCTTATTGTCTCTTACACAACACATCACCACTAGCTCCCAACCCAACCCCAAGATCTGCGCGAGTGAGATCCCACATACGATACAACCCAACAAACTATAGCCTACTACCGGCGCGTTTAAACGCACACACGCGATTTCTCTGAACTCGCACGGGTCCCTCATCAGGGAATCCGCAACGTGCCCCCAATGAAGTGTTTGGGCAACGAGTTTATGGAAGAGACTCGAAAGGATTTTGGCATGAAACCTCCTTTAACCCTCGAGCGTAAACTAAGTTTCAGTGGTTATGTAATAAGTTCCGCTCCAAGTGAAACTCCAACAACTTCACAGAAGCGTAACTTGCACAGAGCTCTTCTTACTCAAACAGAGATCCTTGGAAATCATCTTGCTTATCAGATAGGCAAATTAATTCGACGGCTATACGCGTCTATATCTGGCCGATTCTCTGGGTGGTCACAGACTACACGAATCGCCAATATCTTCTAAAGGGGTCGTTTGGATCATCCAGAGACGTCGGGGAGGTGGGGAAGATCCACACAATACGGGGCGGGAGGGGCGGGGGCGGGGAGGGGGGGGATTCACTCTTGTCGGGGGGGGGGGGGGCTTGCGGGGCGGGGGGGGGGGGGCACTCTCCGTATAGTGGGGGGGGCTCGAGATGATTGGGTGTGGGCATTGATCTATGGTATTGGGGGGGTGCCCGACACGAAAATGTGTCTATTTATATGTGCATACGACACACACACCACGTCTGGGGCAACAAGTTGGGACAGGTCGATAATGCGTATCTGAGTTTATGGTACAGTAAGAGGTACAGGCGTGAGCAAACCACACACACAATATGACTTTTAGTCGACATCTCAGGGAGCTTTCCTAGTCACCAGCATCTCAAGGACCCTCACCCTACAAGAAAATAGGGGGGGGGGGGGGGGGGCGGACCTAACGGGGGCGATCAAACCAACGTTTGGTTTGTGTTTTTTTTTGTTATTTTGCTGTACCACACTTTGCTTAAATGAGATACTGTTCCCGCTAGACATGAAACGAAAGTGCGCTCACTTATGGGCGGAGTGCGGCGTACTTTGGGGTATTTCAAAGTTGTAGATAATTGAGATTCTCTAGCGCGTGGCCAGCTAGAATAGCGACAAACGGAGTTCGTATGACCGAGTTATGACGCAAGAACAGTGAACTGGTGGTCGGGAAGCGCATTCAGCTTATGAGTTATTTCTTCGTTAAAGTCTATCATTTCCTTCGTGTATTCAGTTTCCGTTTTCCGCCATTCTTCATTTTCCACGCCAACGTACTTAGCAACCTACAATAGCAAATATACTCGATTAAGTACCGAAAGTTCCCTTTCATATATTTAAGCCAATTTTCTCAAAAATCCAAAAAAATAGCGACGAGATAACCCATATAGAAATATGTATAAATTTCAGAGTTATATCAAATCCCCCCAACACGATAAAAATTTGGCTATGCCCCTCTCAAAGCAAAATTCACTTAAGAAAAGAAATTGGTTTTATAAACAAGGTCGCTAGGGGGGGTGGATGGACTAAAAAGCACAAGAAATTTTTCTTATTTTATTATAACCTATGATATACTTACACATCTTCTTCTTTTTATCAACAAAACCTTTTCGCATACTTTCTACGTACTTTTAAATCTTTTCTCTATTAATTTAAAAAAATTTATTGGGTGTGAAATATTTTGAAAAATTTTTGATTTTTTTGTAAAAATAGTGCAAAAGGCCAAGCCCCCCCCCCCGCCCCCCCCGCCCCCCCCCCCCCCCCCACCCCTACCCCCCCCCCCACCACGAACACAGCCCCATACACACTTTAAAGGTTTGGCCATGCCTCAAAAAAATAACGGCAAATAATAAGCTTTACAAAACAAACATTTAGAAAAATATTTTTTGGGATTTTTAAATATGTGAAAACATAGATGTTTGAATAGAATAAAACCCAAAGAGCATCAAGCGTGAAAACATGACCTAAAGCACCTCACGAAATAAGCAAAAATATAATTCACTCAAACACTCGCATGTGATGTAATAGAGGGTAAAAGTAAATCACACTCAATTGCTCCAACATGCTTCATTAAGTTACCATAGGCTTGTACAAGAAACAAAATTCGCAAGACCGACAATGGCGTAAGCATCAGGTATAATTATCAAAATAGGACTTTTATTCGGGTTGTAATGTACACAGGCTTCGGTTTTAAAAACGGGGTATGGATAAGCATAGACATAATATCTTAGGAAAATGAGAGAGAGAATAATATGCATGTCACAAGTCCAAGAAACCTCATGTTGCTATTTACGACAACCACAAACCCGCGGAGGTTATCGAAGCATGTCATAACCTCTCTCGATCATAATCAAACGCGGCACAAATGTAATATAGCAATACGTCACAAGCAACCAACATCTCACAATTTATTCAACTTTTTCTTTTTTCTCCCTCCCTCTTTTTTTCTTTTTCGGTTTTTTTATAACTTTTTTTCTTTCATTTTTTTTTCAATCAATCCTTCACACAACTAACAATTCCTCCACACTTAATATAAGTGTTCAACACACAAAAAATAAGAAACAGAAGCGTGCCAACTCTTCATCTTTTATTGTGCGAACAAACAATAAGCAACATCAACCAATCAACCCGAGCAACTAAGGCAACCAACCATAAGGGACTTTTCGACAAGAGGTAACTAAAAGGCAAAAAAGGTTTTATATATTTTTTTTTAGTGGATAGAAAAATGAATAAATGGCTCAACGTGTTAAACTAGGGGTATCAGCACTAAAGATAAGTGCTAACGATAAAAGGGTTTTATTTTGGGGAGAGGGGGGGGGAGGGGAGGTGGAGGGGTGGGGGGGGGGGGGTGGGCGGGGATGGGGTGGGGTGGGGGGGGGGGGGGGGGGGGGAGGGGGAGGGGGGAGTGGGTTGGGGGTCTGGGGTGGGGGTTGTGGGGGGGGGTAGTGGTGAGTTGATGCGGGGGGGGGAGGGAAGGGTGTGGGTGGGGTAGAGGGGTGTGGGGGGGGGGTGGGGGGGAGTGAGAGAAGGGGGGGCGGTGGCGAGGGGTGGGTGTGGTGGGAGGGACGTGTTGTGGCTTGGTTGGTGGAGTAGGGTATGTTTTGTATCTGGTTGGTTGGTGTTGGGTTGTGTGGTTGTTTCGTGGGTTGTTGTTAAAGGGTACTTAGGGAGAGTGGTTTAATGAGCTTGTGTGTGGTGCTTGTGTTCGAAAATTCTATTTAGTTAAGAGTATGTCTTTGTTATTATGTGTGCTGATTTTGTATAAGTGTTGGTTGAGTGGGGGGGTGGGGGGATGTGTTTTGTAGGGGGGGGGGTTTTATTTTATATGTTAGGTTTTTGGTTGGTGAGGGGGGGGGGGGGGTTGTGTCTTGATCTTTAAACTAGTTTTGGTTGTTATTTTTTGGATTTTGTGTGATGTGTTATTCTGTTTTTTTTTTTTGGGAGATGGGTGGTTTTTATGTGTTTTGGATTGTTTTTGTGTGGCTGTTTTATTTTGTTGGGTCTGTTCTGTTCTTTGGTTTTGGTTGTGTGTGGTGAGTTATTTTGTTTGTGTATTTGTAGTAAGGGTACATGTGTTCGTATGAAGTTTGGTGTGGGGTTATATAAATCATATAGGAAAAGGTAGGGGGGTGGGCAGGTAAGTGGGGGGGAGGGTGGGGGGTGGGTTTTATACTTTTTATTTATCAATGTAAATATGTAATTTTTATAAAATAGGGTATAAAAAAATATACACACATATATACGAGCACATGATCGTAAAACTGTATGGATTTTTAACCCATCACCTATACCACCCAACTCCTCCACGCACCACCCAATTTAACCACCACCTAATCACAAACACCCAACCCCCACCCACACACCCTCCCCCCTATTCACCCCATCTGTCTCGACAGCTTTCCCCTCCTCCCCCTAACTCGCACTCAAAACATCACCGGCCCCCCTCAACCACACAAGGAATCAAGCAAAACATACGTATCGCAATATACACAGGCTCAACATTCCTCACATATTTTGTGATCAGTGAAAACTATACACTTTGTACCGTATAGATAGTGTCTCTAGATTTTAAGAGCAAATATCACTGCTCCTTATTCAAGATCATGAGTGGTATAGTTTTCTTCGTGAGGTTTAAGTTGTCGAGATGCATATGCAATGACTTTTTCTCTTTGCATTAATACAGCTCCTAGACCTTGAAGAGATGCATCACAATAAACGACAAAGTCATTGTTTCCTTCTGGTAATGCTAAGATTGGAGCTTCACAAAGTTTTTGTTTAAGGAGTTGGAAAGCCAATTCTTGTTCTTTGCCCCAGATATACTTCTTGTTTTTCTGGGTTAATTTAGTCAAAGGCTCTGCAATTTTTGAAAAACCTTTAATAAATCTTCGGTAATAGCCGGCGAGTCCTAAGAATTGATGTATTTCTGTGGGTGTAGTGGGAGATGTCCAGTTCTTAACTGCTTCAATCTTGGCGAGGTCAACATGAAGTCCTTGATTATCAATGAGATGTCTAAGAAATTGCACAATACGAATCCAGAAATCACATTTAGAGAACTTGGCATACAATTCCTCTTTTCGGAGTTATTCCAAGATTATTCTCATATGATTTGCGTGTTCTTCTTCATTACAAGAGTAGATAAGAATATCATCTATAAACACTATTACGAATTTATCCAAATATGATTTACACACACGATTCATGAGATCCATGAATACAACAGGTGCATTAGTTAAACCAAATGGCATGACTTGAAATTCATAGTGTCCGTATCTTGTTCTGAAAGCAGTCTTAGGAATATCTTCGTTCCATACTCTTAGTTGATGATAGCATGATCTTAAGTCGATTTTTGAGTAAACGCTTGAACCTTGAAGTTGGTCAAATAAGTCATCGATCATGGGTAATGGGTAACGATTCTTTATGGTAAGTTTATTCAACTCTCGGTAATCGATACACATTCTAAAAGATTCGTCTTTCTTTTTAACAAATAAGACAGGAGCTCCCCAAGGTGAAGTACTTGGTCGTATAAAACCTCGGTCTGTTAGTTCTTGAAGTTGGTTAGATAACTCCTGCATTTCTGAAGGAGCCAATCTATAAGGTGTTCGGGCTACAGGTGCTGCTCCTGGAATTAGGTCGATTTTGAATTCTACTTGGCGAACGGGAGGAAGACCAGGTAGATCTTCAGGAAAAACATCTAGAAATTCTTTGACTACGGGGATATCTTCTAGTCTTTTCTCGTCTGATTTCTTTTCCATTACTTGGATCATGAAAACTTGACAACCTCGGGATATATATCTTTCGGTTTTTATACAGGATATGAGATTTAGTCGAGTTTTACTTCGATCACTTCGAATGATCAGAGTTTCACCGTTAATAGGAATGTGAATGACTTTCTCGTCACAAAGGATTTTGGCATGATACTTGGACAACCACTCCATACCGATGACAACGTCAAAACTACCAAGTTTAATCGGCATGAGATCGATTTCAAAAGGTTGATTTAACAAATTTATAATGCAGCCTTTGATAACGATGTTTGTGCTTACTAAGTTTCTGTCAGCCATTTCGATATTATAAAAGGTATCTATTGTAATAGATGGAATATTTAGCATAGAGGCAAGAGATATGTATATGAAGCTTCTATCTGCTCCAGAATCAAACAATACTCTAGCTAAATGTTGATTTAGAAGAAACATACCTGTAACTACGTTCTGGGTCTTGATGAGCATTTCTATCCTTTAGTAGGTAGGCTCTTCCTTGGGCATTGATGTTGGTCTTTCGGAACTGATTTGTATAATGCTCTTTTTCTCCACTGGCATGACAAACAACTGTCACTGGTAGTTGATTACTTCTAGTGGCTGGTTTTTTGTTTCGGCAGTTCTTGGTCAAATAGCCCACCTTGTTGCAAGTATTACACTTACCAGTACAAGGTTCGGTGTGATGGAGATTGCATTTCTTACATAGTGGGAGGTCTCCGGTATACCTATTGTTTTCAGATGGAGTAGCAGCATAAGCTCTAACAGCTTCTTGCCTTCGGTTTTGTTGTGGTTGGTGATTATTGTAGCGGTTGTTGGTGTTGGTGTTATGGTAGTTGTTGTTGTTGCGGGAATTGTTGTTGTTGTTGAAAGTTCTTCTGTCGTCAAACTTTCATTTGTAGTCATTTGATACTTGCACTAGAGTATGCTTTGTTACTTGATCCATTAGCCTTTGGGCTATGTTAATGGCTTCCTCTGGAGTTTGTGGTTTAGAGGCTATAACATTTCCTTCAATGCTTCGAGGTAGTCCCCCGATGAAGGCTTCCAAGAGTTTCTCGGTGTTTGGCACCATGTTCGGGCATAGGACTGTTAATTCTTGGAATCTTCTAACGTAAGGTTTAAGATCATTTCCCTTTACAGTCAGGTTGTAAAGTTCTTCTTCCATTTTTCTGACTTCAGTTCAGGGACAATACTTGTTCATCAGAAGCCTTTTTAACTCAGTCCAGGTGATTTGATTGGCTTGCTCTACTCCCATAGGTTGGGCATATGCATTCCACCAGGACAAGGCATCATCAGTCAGGGTACTAGTAGCGAATGTTACTTTGTTTTCTTTAGCACATCTGCTACGAGAGAATACTGATTCGGTTCTTGCAGTCTTCGTACAGTTGCTATGGGAAAAACACTAATTCAAGTTGCTTTCAAATCAGGCGAATGAGACCACTACGCCTTCCGCACTTTGAAAAGTTTGATAGGTTGGCACCATAACTCTTTGTAGCTTCATTGTCTTGCACAGGAGCTTCTCTTGTCCTGGTGGTATAACAGTATTGGCCATGTTATCGTCTTGTACCCGAAAGTTAGAGGAAAAAGCATCCTCAATATCGAAAGTAAGATGCTTGGGAGAAGACATCACTCTGTTAACAACCCAATGGTAAATAACATAATTTATTTATATAATAGTATAGTAGTTATGTATCTTTACATACTATTCGAAAGATGTAGTGGCAAAGAGGACTTTGATGAGAAAAGTAGTTATAGTTAAGGTTTTAACCTTGTTCTCTATAACCGTGGCTCTGATACCAATCTATAACACCCCTATTTTTGACATATAGCAGCGGAAGCTAATCTGGGTATTATTGATATGTACAACAATCATAATCATAGAAAATGACTCAAAAGATTAGCATTTTTAAAAAATAAGTTATCATTCACGTATTCATCAGAGTTTTTTACAAACAAGGTCCAAAATCTACATGAAAACATAAAGTTTGAATGATAATAGTTTTAGCCAACTTTCAAGTCCATGCCACTACCGTGCCAAAATGTTCAGTACTAAGATAAACATCCTAAAAAGTCAACTCACACAATGGTTGAGTGAAATTTCATAGTTTATAATAAATAATTGTCGAATACAAGTCCATCATAAGAGTGGGTTTATAGTTGTTATACACCCATAAGTGTAATAATTGCAATGAGTACAATTATTATGAAAAATAGTATTATTGCGTCTAAGCTCATGGCACTCAAACTGGCTAGTGTATATATCAATAATGATTTATATAAAGATAATGGCCCCGATGTAGAGTAATTTGGCCATATCACCTATGAGTTGCAAAATAGTTGCGTTTGTTACCTATACCGGCTAACACAACTTGATTCGTGCATTACCAATAGGCCTATTCACAATATTCACGTTCACTCGCAAGTGATTAATGGTCCATGATGGTGGGGGTCTTTTGGCATAAAGGGACTTAGACAACAGATGCAATAATATATCAGGATAACATACATTTAGAAAACACTTGTATTCATAGTTTATAGCATGTATCCCCCTCAACGTGTTAAATGAAAATAGAAAGATTTAAAAGTGAGCTATGAACTCACCTTAACAGTATAGGGAAATCTGATTGATGGCAAAAGTATATCAAGTGAAAGTAACGGCTTCGTCACGCACCTGGGCGATATGTCAAGTCTTAGTGTGATAGTTTATGTTTCAAAACTTCATAAAGTTTAACGTATAACCCTTGATTTATTAAATTATTAACATATTGAATCGCTGTTCGGAGCTATCATAATCCAGAGGCCATAATAGTAATCAATTTGAGGAGGTCAGGGCTCTTTAAATCGTAAACCCAGCAAACTCCGTCAAACAGAAAACTCAATGAAACCCTGTCATATGAAATAACCTAGTAACGGATACAAAAGATTTAAGTTTCTTCAAAAAGTTAGTTATTATAATTTATGTTAATATATAACGAAAATATAATTGTGTCGATTATGATTAATAAACTATAAAAGTGTCGGGTTTTTTAAATAAAATCGAGTTTTACAACATTAATATATAATTTTATAATTTATATAAAGAATATTAGTAATTTAAAATAGTTTTAAAGTTTGCAAAATGAGCAATAATATACCCTTGGTTATCACTTTTACAAACTTAAGTCCTTTATATATAAAGTAATATATAATTTAATACCTTACTTTGAAACTTGGCAAAGTTGGGGGGGGGGTGGGGTCTTATAGTAATAACTTTTTAGAATACTGACATTTTCAGCCCCTTTAGTATAAATTTCAGAAAAGTTACTAATATTATACCGCCTATGCATGGAAATATTTGCATAAACAAGTCAAACAGCCGCAAGCTTATTTAGGGTTCCAAATGATATTTGCAGGTTATAGCTTATTAAAATAAGCTAAATTAAGATGTTCTAACATAACAAAAGTTTAGAAAATGGATTTGTTAGCTAGAAAATCAAAACGGATCATTTTTAAGGTTTTAATAAAAAACACATGGGTTTGAGGATTCAAAGCTTCAAAAAAGAGTTCATATATGATCTTAAGAGTTTTATGAACATTATAATACATATTATAAGTTTATGGAACAAGATCTAAGCTTACTTGAGCTAGAAATGGGTCGAAATGGGGTTTTCGGGTTCGTTTCATTTTGGGTTAGAGTTTTAGGGTTTTAATTCATGTTATGGTTTTAATTCATGTTATGGTTAGGGTTTAAGATAGTTTAGGGTTTAGGATTAGTGTTAGGATTAAAGTTTAGGCTTTAGGATTAAGGTTTAGGGTTTAGTTTTAAGTTTTAGGGCTTAGTTTTAGGTTTAAAGTGAAATTAGGGTTTTAGGGTTTCGTTTAGGGTTTAAGGTTTTAGATTTGGTTTTAGAATGATTTAGGGATTAGGTTTAGGGTTTTGAAGTCATGCATTAAGTGCTTATACCTTGTACTAAAGTGGTGGTAAGAAACCAAAGTGATTTAGGAGGTAAAATGATCTGATTTGACTTTCTTGCATTATTGACTTGTACATTATGTTTTAGAAAGTTGTAACTTGATTTAGTCGTTTGGTCCTCAATTATGCATAACTTGATCAACTATGCATAATTTAGGAAGAACTACACTATGTCAGGTAAATCGTCACCCTTAAAATGCTTGATAATTGGGATAGATGTTTGGGGTCAAGCTTTCGAAAGGAGAAAAATATTTTTACCCCTACTACGGATTCTTATGCAAGTAACCCTACTCCTATTGACTACATGGAGAGAGTATCATGTGAGTCATTGTGAGCGAGTCGTCCCAAAAGGAAAATACCAACGGTATTGTTTGAAACAAGTGTCTAGAAAGGAGTGAAGTCTAGTTCATGGTAATGACGATCGGCGGTTGTTATGGAGACGTGTCAAGACCAAGTGTGGTCGGTATGCTAGTGAGCAATGGTAGAATAGAGCTAACAAGGGTGTAAACCGGATACCGACACTAAGAAGGGATCTTCTTAGAGTCGCAAGGTATCCAAGGTGGGTGGAAGCTAAGGTGTTTAGTCCCGAAGTTGAAAATGAGAAAGGGAGAAGACTTCTTCTACATTAGATGTGTGTTGCCAATGGTGTATCAACTGATGGCCATGAAGAAGATTTCTTTTCCCGAAATAGAAGGTAGTGGTAGTATAGTTTCAAATGTACCTGGAATCGTCGACGATTAGAATAAGGCACTAAGCGACTCCTGACTTAAGTTTAGGTATAGTGATCCTTACTCCTTGACGTAACGACTTAGTGTGCGTATATAAGAGCGAAAAGATTGGAGACTCTAACCGAATGGCGACATCCGTTTCTATCCTGGAGGAACGATCAAAGTAGCTAAACGCCTTAAGTCGAACGGTATTGAATTAGGAATGTGCGTAATTGTCTCAACTTGACTAGTTGAGTCATCCAAGATTCGATGCGATGTGTTAAAACCGAGTCGACTATGATAGTCGTGGTGCGGAAACATTGGAGTTGGAAATTACGATCTTCGTAAAATGAGCAACGAGCCCACGATGCTCAATTGTTTTCTTGATTGTTTTCGATTTGTATTTCGACAATATGTGTTATCTAGCGGGATTATCGCCGCCAAATTATGTAGAAAATGTGCTTTATGTGTCTTATGTGTTATGTGATTTTGAATGGTAGTAAGTGTTTAGGACGCTTTTGTGTAGTCATGATGTGGCTTAGGACGTGAGTGGATGAGTATACTTACTAATGGTAGATGAAGGTTGGTTTGAGAGGTACGCAAGCCAGATAGTCCATTGTCGATTGTGGCTTGTTAACCCACAAGCATGACTATGGTTGGTAAAAACATAGCCGTGATTAAATCGAGATCATTACCAAAAAGCTTGGCCATCTAGCAAGCCCGGTATAATGAGCAATTAATCGGTTGGGTATGAACCCGCGTAATGAGTATAGTTATTGCTGAGGCTTCCTAATGAGTAAGCACGATTATTTTGCTAAAACTTATAGAAAGCAAGCATGATTATTGCTAAGGGTGATAAAGTGCCAAAGTAAAGCTAGGTAGAAATATAGAGTCATTTTAAAATGACGAATAGGCGAATATGTGCTTAAATGGTTATGTGATTTTACGTACTAGTGCTACAATACGTTTGATGGGGTCATATGTACTCCGGAATATTTTTCACAACCGGTGGGGCATTATTAAATAAGACCGAAAGGGCGACATGTGTATTTTAGCCTTGGATGTTGATGAGTATTTTGGTTTTAGATAATGACGTATGTTTTAATTTTGATTGTTGGCGTATGTTTTGGTTTGGTTAGCGACGTATGCTTTAGTTTTGTGTAGCGGTGTGCGCTTTGTTTTAATGATCACCGAATTAAGATTTAGGTTGATCTTTCGTTTAAAGTCTTTCGTTTAAAAACGATGTGATTTATGTTTTCTCGGATATATTCAGTGACGTCTTTTGTCTCTTGTAATAAGAGCAATTGTAATTATATTTTTAATCTTGTTGGTATGAATTACCGTTTGCTTTGTTGACTTTCCATCTTGAGTAGTCAAGGCAAGTATTATATCGCGTGATTTCTGCATTCGAGCATGTGAGACCGTTCAATAATGAGGAAACCATCTCACTGCAAGTGAAATTAAAATGAGTAAGAAAAGACGAGCGCCGGGACGGCGCTCCCTTAAGGTGGGTGGAATGTAACAACCCGAGTTTTACGACACGTAAGACGGTCGCGAATTCGACGTCATAATTATTATTTTATGAATTCATGTGAACAAACGTCGACATTTAATATTTTATTGGTCGAGAATAATTATTTTCGTATTTTATCACGAACGATTTGGAGAAATTTCATAATTTTTATTTTTAGTCGATTCGCGAGTCAACGTTTGACCGCGCGACCGTCAAGCGTATTGGGCATCATAAATATTATGACGCGCCCTGACTTATTTCATTTTGCAAAATTTATATTTTGTCAGACTTTCGTCATTTTGCCCCTTGTCTTGAGCCGGACTCGCGTTTTAAAATGTACACATTTTATTAAATGTTTAAACCAAGAAAAATGTAACGGAAAATAAAAATGGTCTCGGAAGTGTAATCCCGAGCCACGGTTGTCGGTTTTTATTCAAGTAAAACATAGACGTGTCAAAAATCAAAACAAAAAAAGAGGGGAGGACTAATTGTGTCAAGTGGCCAAAGTGCTATACTATATATAGCAAATTTACTTCACAATTTCACAAATAAAAAAACACACTAGTTTATTCTCTTCCTCCCTCATCGAAAAACTTTTTCGACCACCAGAAACCGCCGCGTCGCCGGAAAAATTTGACATGCAAGATGATCAACCTATATTTTCTTAATCCTCTCATAAGGCCTACATTTTCCACCAAAAATATTTCACATGCAATAAGTATTTTTGGAGTTAGAGTCCTGGTTAGTTTCAACCATTTTCGGTTGACTAGTGGGTTATTCGTGGGTAGGTAATTGTTATTTGGAGCTCGGTTTAAATGGAAAAAAGATTGTAGGTTTGGTTTTTGGTCGAGATCGAGCCGCGGTTGGGAACCAAAGGAACGAAACGAAGTTTTCTTTGTCCGATTTTACTTATTGTAGCATTGTAAGTATTCTATTTACTAGTGTTATATTTATTTTTGTGATTCGATTGATTTTCGGTTATTGCATGTGATGAAATCCGAGAGATCTTGCGTCGTCTATTTTATATTTTGTTATTGGTTGATTGAACGAGTTAAATATTATTTGTAGACCATTTTAGATGTGTCGTGAATGAATTTTTGGGTCAAAAATGAAGTTTGACGTGTTTTGTAACGTATACATTCTGAGCAGAAACTTTGGCACTGAAAATGAGGCACGATATTTTGTGAAATTTGATTTTGGGTTACAAAATATGGAAGAAGGTATTTTTACGAGCGTTTCGGTAATTCGAACGCCCTGTAACTCCTAATAACGAAGAAGTTACGGCGAAAACAAGATTTGAAAACTTGAAAACTTTTCAAACAGCTCTTGCAAAATACTAGTTGCTGTCAGAATTTTAAACGCCCGTTTTGAGCACTTTCGAGTCCGTTTCGGCCTTCCGGCAAAAACATAAAAGTTGCTCGGAATGACGTTTTACTTTGCCGCGAGGCTTGCTAGTTTTAAAATCGAGTAATAACGGGTCAAAAATCGAGGTCAAATTCTGCATTTTTATTAAAAATGTCATAGTTCCTGCAGAAACTTGCAGGGGCATCTTGGTCATTTTCTGTCGAGTTTCGGGTCTCGGCATAACCTAAATAGTTTTCCGGTATGTCGTTGTGCATAAAATCTGCTTTTAGAGTCCGAGTCGAAAAAAATGTGATATACTGGTCGTATTGAGAGGGTCAGATCTCATAATATGTTTTTATTATATTATATACACACTCTTCTTATATAGATATTTATATATATATATATATATATATATATTATATTTTATTTATATTTATATTATATAAATGTATATAGATATTATTTACACACAACATATGTCAAAGTCAATTAAAGTACAACGTTGACTTTTGAAAGTCAAATGGGTTGTTATTAGACTTGTCGGATATTATAAAAATAATAAACACTACTATTATTACAAGTATAATATTTTAGACTTAACGATGGTTATGAGCGAAGAAGATTCTAAAAATAGAAACTTTTAAAATATTCGGATATAACACCGATATGAGTAAACGATAAAAACTAAGCGTTCGAATGTGCGTTGAGATAAATAAAATATTATTAAAGTATAATTAGAAGACAAGCTTACTAAAAACGGTAACTTTCCGAAAATACTAACTTTCTAAAAATAGAAAGTTTCCAAAAATAGAAAATATCGATTAAGTGACTTATAATATAAATGAAAGAATGATTGTAACTCAATTACGTGACGTTTAGGATCTAGGACGCGCAAGTGGATTTCTCATCTCATGTGTATGTATATCTATATAGTGTTAATAGTTGCGATGTACGCGCTATCCAATCGTACCTTACGGTATAATAATTGAACGACGTAAATTATAGGTCGCTGTTGAGCTCGTTGTCGAGTAGTTCGTGATTGTTTCGGTTAGTTAATCTTCGGCTTCGACCAAGGTGAGCCCCGCTTTTGAACTATTTTAAATGTTTTTAACCCCGCGAGGGGGATACTTGCTGTTTTATGAAAATGAGAACGCAATATGTTTTGATGTTAAATATGATTCCATTCACTATTGAGTATATACCTTTTACTGTGTGATCGTTAGTTGCCTTTTTGTAGGTAAACGCTAATGCATTAAATAGATCTATTGGGTTTGACAACCCTGTCCGGGGTTTGAATCACTTGTGAGCACCTTGTAACGGACATTTTGTAGTTAGTATTAGGAGAAGTGGCATACTTCTTGGACATTATTCTATCCTACGGGATGAATGTGTTAAGTTTCGGTACATGGGGTCATTTAGTTGGAAATCATTATTTTTATAACTTGCCCTACGTTTTGTTGACTGCTAAATGTAAACTCTGAATTCACTCAACGTTTTGTTGACGTTTTTAAATATGTATCCCAGGTTTAGGTATTGAAGATGGCTTGGATGGGACGGAACGCGGATATCAAGGACGGTGACTCGGTGAACTTGTGTCAATAAATGATAGAAATATTTTAGAAATGAAGTCGTGATGTGACTTGTAAAAATAAATAGTTTTGGGACATTTGTACTCTGAGTCTTTTCAAACGAAGTAAATGAAATTTCTTTAACAAACATCTCTTTTATAGTTTTTTGTTATGACTTGTGTGATTGTATCGTGATGTAGCACCCCAAATATTATATTCCGTTGCGTATCGTTTGTTTCTTAGCGAACCAAGATGTCAAACAACATCTCATGAACGTATAAACGCCGCTAGTACTTTTTACGATCAACGTAATCGTCCGCGTGGTCGGAGTCGGCATAAACTATAGTTTCTATTCCGGATCCTTTCGAATACCATAATCCTAAGTGTGTAGTTCCTCTAATATACCTAAATATACGCTTAACGGCTTCTAAATGGGTAGTCTTAGGATTTTCTTGGAAACGAGCACATAAGCAAACACTAAACATAATATCAGGCCTACTTGCGGTTAAATAAAGTAACTACCAATCATACCTCGATATTTAGAGCTATTGATGTGTCGTTGTATAGGTATTATTTATGATTATCAGGTTTTACATTTATATTTAGCTGACTAACCTAAAGACAACACTTTAACGGGTAGAGTATCCGGTCAAGATGTAGCTTCGCGGTAAGTAGGGTGTCGAACACTAAGAGTGAGAGTTAACCTATTATTTTATCAATATTTTATTCTATCTAGATTAGTCTAATTACTGGTTAAACCTATGCTATACATATTTACTAGAGGTAAAAGGGGGGTTTTCAGCCTGAGAGACTGACACTGGTTTATGGTGACAAATATCAATTATAAGCACAATACACACTAAAGCAAATAAACACAAGACAAAAGAGCAGAACGAGCCAAATAATAGAAAACTGTATTAACCATGTTAAATCTGATTAAATGCTGGTTTGATTAATTAGTGCAATGGCTGCTTGTCTCAAGGCGGCATATCATTCTTAAGACTTAGGCGGTACTTCTTCCTAAGAACTAGCAACGAACAATCCTGTCACGATTAACGCATCCGCATAAAGCATCATATAGTTTAATTATAATCTACCATAGGGAATTAAAGCAGTGGTGATCCTGTTAATACCATAGCCCATCGAGACTTTACTCACTTATTGCTTGACGTTGTTTTATACACCGGTAGTCCACCATCAAAATCAATACCAATTAATAAATGAACAATACTGGTTGAACAATTATCGGGTCACCTGCCAGTCAACTAAGCCCATAATCAAAGAGTAATGATAAGGTGTCATTTGTGATCCTATTGGTCCGGGCATATAGAACACAACATGGAGAGCCATCCCGGCATCTAGGTTACTGGTTAGGTCTCCCTAGACCCAGTTGAATGATAGGTCGCATGTACAAGCACATAAACAAGTATAAGGCGATAAACATAATTAAACAACAACGATAAATTAAGCAAAGCCGGATTAAAACAAACCAAACATTATTATCTTCATTAACATGGATAATACCTGAGGGTATTATCCCACAATCATTGTCATTATTACAAACGTGATCAAACAATTAAAAATTGAATGATTAAGAAAGTAAGAATTACACGATGTCTTCTATGGAATTAGGAGTAGTGCTCGACCTTGGCTGCTCTTCTTGGCTTGAGAAATTCGACTTTAGTTGTATACTATACAGAGAATGTGATATTGCACACTAAAACTCGTTTTTGAGTCTTGTATTTATAGTGTCTGAAATACGCCTGGATACGCCGTATGGGGATAAGTGGATACGACGTATAGGGGTTAATTTCCTTGGAGTCCGCGATAAGATCAAATCAATTAAGATGATTACCATCAATCATATTAAATTTGTATCTTTGACTGATGAACAGCTATGCATACGGCGTATTAGTTGTAGTGGATACGCCGGATCGAGAATTGATCATTATGCGTTTCTTGTGCTGAGCTGGCACTGATACGCCGTATCTTCATTATTGGATACGGCGTATAGGTGCATAAAATATTATTCTTCATATATCTTCGTTTAAGCTCTAGAATTGCGCCTTTTTGCTTCTTCTTCACAAGTGACTCCATAATTACTGCAATAATAAACTTTAAGCAATTAAGTACCAATATCTTGCAATAATTATATAAAAGTGGGTAAAATACGTGGGATAAATGATAGTAAAGTATGACGTTATTTGATGATATCAAATATCTCCCTACTTGTCCTCAAGTAGACTTTAGAAAGATTTTGAAAATGTATCCCAACCGAGGTTAAGGATTTTTTCGTTAAGCATTTCTTTCATGTTCAGATCACCTGTACAAAACCAAGCTCCTCACGAAATATGGAAATGAAATCACTCAGATCACTCAACTAATCTAGGGTGTATCATTTTAGTGGTACGCTCATTTGCTCAGTCGTGATTAGCTTCGTATCATAGGCTTGGCAATGATACACATCTCCACCTCTAAAGCTAAGGAGTAACAAGTCAAAAGGTAAATTGGGTATTTATTAGAAGGCTCGGGTTTTTAGTTATTCTTATTAAGATGAAGAATGATATAGGGTGTGGAGCTTCTGACTTTCACCAGAGGTCGTCGTCAAACAAGGCAGCTGAGACATGAATACATGGCCGTATCGACGGAATAGACATCCATGCTCGTACACATCCTCATTCGAGTAGATCCTAAGGTTAGTTATCAGGAAAAGGAAGTAAAATTGTTGTTAAATAAAACAAACAAACAAATAGATTAAAGCCAACAAATAAGGTGCGGTTGCTATTAACTTTCCCCGACGGTTCCATGACAAAGACTCGAACTTATAAACAAACGTCTCAATCGTAGATGACAATGACAACCTAAGTTGGCGTTCCCATAACGGTCAACTTCCCTTACATCCCAAACTTTACATACTTTTACAAAATAAGTGGTGATATCGGCCACTTTTTACAATACTTTACATCGTTGATTTTTGTGCGTATCAACGAATAATCGATCCTTTCAAATAATTTCATCGGTGTAAGCTCTAGGAACCGACTATCTTTTTCATCATTCATATATTTTTTTTCAATAATACATCATAAATCTCGGCGTAATTTCACCGTATTCATAATCATCATTTGTCCGGCTAATTTTCTCTTAAACTTTTCTTCTTTCGGACATAATACATAATTGTGAAAGTAGCAAAAACACACGAGATACAAACATTTCCATTGCATTGTGCAATTTTCCCGACCATTTTTCACTTTGACGCAGGAACTACAAAACTTTACACGAAAGCGACTAACAACATTTGATCAAATAAGCTTTAATCTACACGGTAGGCTAAGGTGTAAAGATGAAACGAAATAATTTTTTATTGGTGTAGGAAAAAGAAAGGAATGGCTCAACAAGTTGTTCTAGGGGTATCTTTACTCTAAAAATAAGAGTAAGCAAAAGGGTTACACGGGGGTTAACTAACTAGTGTAGTTAGTTAGTATTACGACATGTAGGCTTTTTGGTTTAATCCTAGAAATTTACCAGTCAAGCATGTTACTCCATCTAAATCCATATTACTCATTATTGAGGTCTCGAGTGATATATCAGGCCAAGTTCTAAAGTCCACTACATCATCGACACACTCATATTTTTGTGGAATTTTAGTAAGAAATTGGAAACTGATAGGCTTAATTCTCACAAATAGACATTAAGGGTTATAGTGCGCTAGATAATGTAACTAGTGATTTTTCACAAAAGGTATGCTTGAAAAAAAAATTAAATTTTGACCATTTTTTAGGCATTTTTAAGCATATAGCATTTTATTTGTGAAAATGAGAACAAGTACGTTCTAATTCTCCACCCCCCACTTAAATTATACAACGTCCTCGTTGTATAGATAAACAGTTAAATAACATGGGAAAAGAATTAGAACGAGAAAACTTCCCTGATAGTTTGCTCTGGATGGTTTTCCATTTTAAGTGTTTGAGCAAGAAGAGTGTTGACGAGGGCTTCAGAATGCCCAAGAGAGGTCAACATGAGGTATTTTCAGACTATACATTAAAGTTGGTTTCGTTTACAACAAGGTCCTGCAGAAAAGTTAGAAGACGTTCGTGCAATTCGTGCTTTCGCTAACCTACAATACAAGCAAACAATTAAACACACAACTGTACAGGTTACAATACGCCGTATCCCAAACCCTAGGATACGCCGTATGTAAACCTATGAAAACAATTAAATACTGGGATTTAAATACTGAAATTAAAAACTGATAATTGTCCAGTAATGCATACGCCGTATCCAGAGGGGTTCGATACGCTGTATGTATGTCTGGGAAGACAGACTCAATATAAAATTAAAATTCAAACATTTTAAATGCAATAAACAATTAAAAACATAACCGGGTTGTCTCCCGGGGAGCACTTTTGTTTCAGCCGGTCTTTAAGTTTGACCTTTTTCTTTGTTTTTTGGCTCTTACTTGGTTCGGTGCACTGTCCACCCTTCGTCCTTTTTACGAAAGATATCGAGGTAGATGCTGGATACTCCGTTAACAGTTTGGTCCCAAGAGTCGCGTTCGAGCGTGCGAATTCCCATAAATTCTTTGTTGTCCCCAATTGAGTACTTGATCACCTCGAATTTATCCACTCTACATATCCCTTCGTTTCCTTGGTTATTATTGCCAGAGTGCGGTGCATCATTTTGAATGAAGTTTTCTGTTCCGCTATTGTTATCATTGCACTTCATATGGTGTCTTTGGATACCCTCGTTCTTAGCAGCTTGGTAGGGATCGAGGAATGGACTTGTGTCATGGTGATTTATAAGGTTTGATTTGTCACAATCGTCATCACTTGACTCTCCATCATCAAACAGCGTAATATTGTCGTATCCCTTTTCCCAAAAATTCCAAAGTGCATTTTTAGTTGCACTGCTCAATTTCCAAGGGTTTTTAAATTTTGAGCTCAGCCAATTCATAAATTTTAAGTGACATTCCCTAACGTTAGCATCATTTGATTTACTAGCACGGGATAGTGGGTAGTATTTGTAGAAGAATTTATCAACTATCTCCACCCATGAAGTGATCTTGGAATTTCCTTCGTGTACCCACCACCGATGCGCTTCCCCGGTCAGAGAATATGGAAATGTCAGGACGCATAGTTGTTCTATATTGACATTGGGGGTTTTAACTAGATCAATTATCTGGAGGAATCTAGTAATATGGTCAACTGCGTCATTTGTTTCAGCCCCATTGAAGGCGTTATTTCGTACCATCATAATCAACTCCGTGCTGATTTCAATTTTAGTATCTCCATTGGTTTTCGCCTTAGCGTGATTAGGATTGGTAGGGCAAGGTGTGGTATGAGTTCCATTCGGATTAGGTGCTGCCATCGCGATTCGTCAGACGGTTTCCTGAAAATAAGCACAGATGATCAGTAGTAAGTGCTTTCATAGAAGAGAATACATGAAAGCAAAACAGAAAACCGAATACGAAATGCTGGTACTGTATCAGATAACAAATACGCCGTATTCTATTGATCAGTAATACGCCGTATGAGTCTGTTGAATAGCAGTACGCCGTATTGAGTTCACCGAATACGCCGTATGTTTGGAAGAACAAATACGCCGTTTAGACAGTAAAAACAACACGCTGTCCTGAGTAGAAAGTTAGATACGCCGTATCCAACTGGTGGATACGCCGTATCAAGTGATCAGTCAGAACATAATACTATATAAAACACAATTAAATGCAATAAATTAAAGCACACAATTAAACTAAACAATTAGCAGTTAGAAATCAGAATTCATAATTTTACACTAAACAAGTTAAAGGTTAGAAATACTAAAAAGAATAAAGATTAAACTAATCATTCCCCGGAAGCGGCGCCAAAAACCTTGATGTGTCGTTGTATAGGTGTTATTTATGATTATCAGGTTTTACATTTATATTTAGCCGACTAACCTAAAGACAACACTTTAACGGGCAGAGTACCCGGTCAAGATGTAGCTTCGCGGTAAGTAGGGTGTCGAACACTAAGAGTGAGAGTTAACCTATTATTCTATCAGTATTTTATTCTATCTAGATTAGTCTAATTACTGGTTAAACCTATGCTATACATATTTACTAGAGGTAAAAAGGGGGTTTTTAGCCTGAGAGACTGGCACAGGTTTATGGTGACAAATATCAATTCTAAGCACAATACACACTAAAGCAAATAAACACAAGACAAAAGAGCGGAACGAGCCAAATAATAGAAAACTGTATTAACCATGTTAAATCTGATTAAATGCTGGTTTGATTAATTAGTGCAATGGCTGCTTATCTCGAGGCGGCATATCATTCTTAAGACTTAGGCGGTACTTCTTCCTAAGACCTAGACACGAACAATCCTGTCATGATTAACGCATCCGCATAAAGCATCCTATAGTTTAATTATAATCTACCATAGGGAATTAAAACAGTGGTGATCTTGTTAATACCCTAGCCCATCAGGACTATACCCACTTATTGCTTGACGTTGTTTTATACACCGGTAGTCCACCACCAAAATCAATACCAATTAATAAATGAACAATACTGGTTGAACAATTATCGAGTCACCTGCCGGTCAACTAAGCTCATAATCAAAGAGTAATGATAAGGTATCATTTGTGATCCTATTGGTCTAGGCACATAGAACATAACATGGAGAGCCATCCCGACATCTAGGTTACTGGTTAGGTCTCCCTAGACCCAGTTGAATTATAGGTCGCATGTACAAGCACATAAACAAGTATAAGGCGATAAACATAATTAAACAGCAATGATAAATTAAGCAAAGCCAGATTAAAACAAACCAAACATTATAATCTTCATTAACATGGCTAATACCCGAGGGTATTAGCCCACAATCATTGTCATTATTACAAACGTGATCAAACAATTAAAAATCGAATGATTAAGAATGTAAGAATTACATGATGTCTTCTATGAAATTAGGAGTAGTGCTCGACCTTGGCTGCTCTTCTTGGCTTGAGAAATTCAACTTTAGTTGTATACTATACAGAGAATGTGATTTTGCACACTAAAACTCGTTTTTTGAGTCTTGTATTTATAGTGTTTGAAATACGTCTGTATACGTTGTATGGGGATAAGTGGATACGGCATATAGGGGTTAATTTCGTTCGAGTCCGCGATAAGATCAAATGAATTAAGATAATTACCATCAATCATATTAAATGTGTACCTTTGACTGATGAACAACTGTGCATATGGTGTATTGGTTGTAGTGGATACGCCAGATTAGGAATTGATCATTACGCGTTTCTAGTGCTGAGCTGGCGCTGATACGCCGTATCTTCATTGCTGGATACGGCGTATAGGTGCAGAAAATAGTATTCTTCAAATGTCTTCGTTTAAGCTCTAGAATTGCGTATTTTTGCCTCTTCTTCACAAGTGACTCCATAATTACTGCAATAATAAACTTTAAGCAATTAAGTACCAATATCTTGCAATAATTATATAAAAGTAGGTAAAATACGTGGGATAAATGATAGTAAAGTATGACGTTATTTGATGATATTAGCTATCCACGAAGTCGGCTTCATCGTCCTTAATGAGGTTGATCTCCGTTGACATCGGCGCCTTGGTTGGTTTGGAATCTTCCAACCCGAACTTATTTAACATCTCCTTGATGTACTTGGATTGATTGAAAAATATTTCGTCTTCCATTTGTTTAATTTGAAGACCCAAGAAGAAGTTCAACTCCCCCATCATACTCATCTCAAACTTGTTATGCATGATTTATCGCAAAATCATCACACAAGTTTTGACTCGTGGAACCAAATATAATGTCGTCGGCATATATTTGAACAATGATAAGATGTGACTTTGATTTCTTAGTAAAAAGTGTATTATCGACCATTCCCAATGAATACTCGTGTTTTATCAAAAATGCTTTTATTCTATCATACCAAGCTTTATGTACTTTCTTAAGACCATACAAAGCATTTTTAAGTTTATAAACATAGTTTGGTTTTTGAAAATCAATGAATCCCGGAGGTTGACCAACATTAACCTCTTCGTTTATAAAACCGTTTAGAAAAGAACTTTTTACATATTTGATATAATTTAAAATCGTTTACACAAGCAATAGCAAGAAGTATCCTAATTGACTCTAACCTAGCTACCAGAGCGTATGTTTCATCATAATCTATACCTTCTTGTTGATTATATCCTTGTGCTACTAATCTAGCCTTATTTTTAGATACTATACCCTTTTCATCTAATTTATTTCTAAAGACCCATTTTGTTCCTATGGCGGATTGACTCATGGGTAAAGGAACTAATTCTAAAACATCATTAGCTACAAATTAATTTAATTCTTCTTGCATAGCTACAACGCAACTTTCATTTTTTAATGCCTCTTTGACATCTTTGGGTTCTATCGTAGATATAAAACAAAAGAAATTACTATGATTTTGGGCTTGAGACCTTAAGGTTCTTTGATTAAGATTTCCTATGACTTGATCTAGTAGATGATTCTTGGACTC
The DNA here is from genome assembly GCA_026074375.1 of Tanacetum coccineum. Classification (NCBI taxonomy): domain Eukaryota; kingdom Viridiplantae; phylum Streptophyta; class Magnoliopsida; order Asterales; family Asteraceae; genus Tanacetum; species Tanacetum coccineum. The sequence continues at coordinate 4,358 of BQNB010038999.1, read as the reverse complement.
CTTAATGTTAACGATTTTGTTAACTTCTATCGACTCATCTTTTTCATTATTATTATTTACTACTTTGGTATTCTTTTTAATGGCCTCTTATTCACCAACATCATCATCAACCAATGGTGATAATTTGGTAGGAGGAAGACTTTCATCGAATGTCAGGTTGAGTGATTCTTCGACTTTCATTGTATGTTTATTTAATACTATATAAGCTTTACTATTTTGAGAATATCCTAGAAAAACACCTTCGTATGACTTTGGGTCAAACTTGGTTAGATAGTCTTTAGTATTCAAAACGAAGCACTTGCTTCCAAATACTTTAAAATATTCTAAAGAAGGTTTTCTACCTCTAAATATTTCATAAGGGGTTTTCCTAGTATTGGTCGAATTAATATTCTGTTTAGTATATAAGTTGACGTATCAACGGCATTACACCGAAACTTTTACAGAATGGATTGTTAGTTAAGCATAGTCCTAGACATCTCTTGTAAGGTCCTATTCTTTCTTTCTACTACCCCATTTTATTGTGGAGTACGTGGAGCCGAGAAGTTATGAGTAATGCCTTATGCATCACATTAAGCTCCGAATTGTACTTCATTATCAAATTCCCAACCATGATCCGTTCTAATAGCTATTATAGAACTACCTAGTTGGTTTTGAATTTTCCTACTTAATATTTTAAATTTCTCAAAAGCTTCATTTTTAGTTTTTAGAAATCTAGTCCATGTATATCTAGAATAATCATCTACTGCTACTAAGGTGTATAGATTACCTCCATAGCTTTTAATTGCCGATGGACCAAATAAGTCCATATGTAATAATTCTAAACATCTTTTAGTGGAAACCATATTTTTAGCTTTATGACTTGCATGAGCTTGCTTCCCAATTTTGCAAGCATCACAAAAATGTTTATCATATTTTAGCTTAGGTAAGTTTCTAACTAATTCTTTAGATGATAAAGATTGAATTAAACACATATTTGCATAACCAAGTCTTCTATGCCATAAGATAGAGTTATCCACTACCGTGGCGAGACATAATTTGTCTTGAGACTTATTTCCTAATTTCATTACGTATAAACCCTTTTTCCTAATTCCGTTTCCTATAATTTTACCATCTTTAATTATTTCACTACCTTCTTCCATGAATAAGACTTGACACTTATTGTCACAGATTTGACCGACACTAAGTAAGTTAAATGCTAAGTTATCTACGTGTTCTACATTAGATATAGTAAGAAAGTTATTAGAGATCGTACCTTTGCTTATGATCTATCCTTTTAAGTTACTTCCAAAAACAACGTTACCTCTGTCGTATGCTTTGTAGGTAGAGAATAGACTTTAGTTACCGGTCATGTGTTTGGAGCAACCAATATCTTTGATCCATTCATCCGGTTCCATGTATGTTCTCAAGCATACCTATTTCAACAAAAACAAATTCAAGCGTTTGGTCCCCAATATCTCATGGGTCCGAAAATGTTAGTGTTGTACATACCTTGCATTTGTTGCAATTGATTGGGATATTGAAATGGGATACAATTTCTCATATGTACAAAGCCTTGACTTTGTTGGTTGTTCCAATTCATATGATAGAAGTTTTGATGAATTGGTTCTCTAGAGTTTCTTCTAGGTTGAGGTGTGTTGTATCTTATTTGAGAAGAGATATTTCTTCTAGGCGGAGGTGTTTTTGATTTAGACTCGGTTTTGACATAACCTATACCGCTTTTAAGTGATGGTTTTAAAGACGGTTTCTTTGACTCATCAATTCTATTATGTATTAGTTTCTTCCTAGTAATAACATAATCCAATCTAGAAGACATGGGTGGACTAAAACCGTGTTTTGTCAAATTTTCACCATCGGTGCGACTCACGGATCCAGGCAAGCTGGATCCATGCACTTTTATGGTGGATCCGTCCATTGCGTTGTTAGCGGATGATCCAACAAAACTTATAGGTTTCGTTTCGCTAGTTGACGCTTTATTACTATCGAATCCTAGACCTATTTTACAACTAGACGAATTTTGATTATTTATCATTTCACATAAGCTATCGTATTCTATTTGCATAGTATCATTATCAAGAGAAGATGCGTTATCACTATAATAAGAAGAGTTAAGAGTTACCTCATTTGATAATTGAGCCATGAGACAAGTTTCATCGTTAGTTTTGTCTTCGGCGTCATTTTCACTATCGCTCCAAGAACCTCCAATAAAGGCCTTTTGATCTTTGTTGCGAGGTGGTTTTGGACAGTCATCGATTAAATGATTTGGATCACCGCATCTAAAGCATTTTCGATCACTCTTCCCTTTCTTCGCATCCCTATGTTGGAATGACTTCTTTTCTTCTCTTGGTTGCCTAAAAAATTTACCCTTTCTTCTAAAGAACTTATTAAAGTTCCTTACTGCCATAGCATATTCTTCGTCATCGCTTCCAGATGTCGAAGTTTCATCATCACTAGACTCTTTCTTAGCTTTCAAGGCAATAGACTTAACTCTTTCCTTTTTGCCTCTATAGATTTCGGAATCTTTTTCCATGACTACTTCATGTACTTTTAGATTGTCGATAAGCTCGTCTAGAGCTAGTGATGACAAATCTTTCGATACTTTAATCGTCGTGACCTTTTGCTCTCCATTTTAGATGTAGAGCCCTAAGAAACTTCCTAACATAGTTTTTGCTCGAGAAACCTTCATCAAGAGCTTTAAGACTAGTAATAATAGTGTTAAATCTAGCAAAACCGCTATCAATAGATTCTTCTTCAAGGATAGTAAATTGTTCATATTATTGAACAAGAAAATCAATTTTATTATCCTTTAATTGGCTATTACCTTGATGTGTGATTAACAACGATTGTCAAATATCTTTAGCAGTTTTACACATAAAAATTCTTTTGTATTCCTTTTTAGGTAAAGTGTTATAAAGAACCATTTTAGCTTCATTATGTCAAGCAAGTTTTTTTTAAGATCATCATCTTGTTGTTCAAAAGGAACAACCTTTAAAATTTGGGTAACTTCATTTTTGGTAACCGGTGAAAAATCACCATTCAAGATAATATGCCAAAGATCTAAATCTTTTGCTTTTACATAAGTTTTAAATCTATTTTTCCAATATATAAAATGAGCACTTTCAAAAAGAGGTGGTATTTGCATAGATTGCCCTTCTAGATATTTATCCGAATCCATAGATCGATTCAAGCTTTAATATACAATATACGTTAGATATCTTGGGTGACCTTGACTTCTGATACCAATTGTAGGAACTAGAAGGGGAGGGGGTTGAATAGTTTTTACCGTTTTAAAATAAAACTTAGATTGTCGACTTATGTGAACTCAAGAGATATATACAAGTATATATGATAGCGATGCAATAAGTAAATAAGTAATCTACGAAATATGAACAGTAAAGATAAGAAAGATTAAACTGATGACACAATGACTTATAGTGGTTCGGCTACGAAGCTCCTTGGTATGTGCTTAATTACACACCATTTTCCACAAAAACAGACTCAAATGACCAAAAATGTACCCAAAATACACTGTATTTGTATGTTTTACAATTGTATTGTGCAGGAAAGTGATATTCAAGGAAAAGGACAAAAACAGTGCTAAAAACGACAAAACCAAGCACGAGATGGAAAAGAGTGAAAGCCAAAGCCAAATCAAAGCCGGAAAAAGTCAAAGTCAACAAAAAAGTCAAACCCGACGAAAGAAAAATCAACAAAGAAGACTTTAAGGAAGAAAAATACAAAATATAACTTTGAGGGACCAAAATTGCCAAATCCCCAAAGTTATATCAATGGGATTGATTTTTAAAGGGTTGATAAAACTTTGGGGGGCTGTTTTTGCCAAACCCCAAAGTTTCATTACTTAAGCCGGATTTTATAAAAGAAAGAAAGAAAGAGAGGGGCTGAATGTGTCAAAGCCTCAAAGTTGTGTCTGTTAATAACAGACATAACCACATTTCCCGCCAAAACATAGTACACAACTCACGGGTCTTTTTACCATCTTTTACCCCGCGTTTCTTCTCCACTCCCATGGATAAGCACATTCCCCCTCCTCCACTATCTTTCCCACCAAAATTCAGCCCTTGCCATGTTGGCAATCTCCTAATTTCCCATGAAAAGTAGCCGAATCAATGGCTAAGATGGTTTTGAAGAAGCACAATGGTTATCAATGGCTGGGATTAACTCCTTGAAGTCTCTCACAGAAGAAACACAAGAAGAAAGAGCTGAAGACATAGCTTATAGTATAAATAGAACCTTAGTGTTAGCCGAAATGAGAGATATAGCTTATTTTAGTTAATTACTTTTTAATTCAGTCAAATTTATGTGTGTTTCAGCTTATTTACAGCTTATTTCAAGTTCCTTGT
>BQNB010038998.1:8574-48360 GCA_026074375.1 Tanacetum coccineum | reverse complement strand
GGTATGGTTATGTTCTTGGGTCATGTTATTATATACCCGAATCATAGTTACAATGTATTATCCCGTTGTTGCCTTGTTTGGTCTGTTTGGTCTTGTCTGGTATCAACACATTATTATCCAAAGTCAATTTAACGACTCGAAGAGCTCATATTATCAACATATTAATATCCAAAGTCAATTTAACGACTCGAAGTCAAATTTAACGACTTGAAGTCAAATTTAACGACTAGTAGAATTTATAATACTAACATATTAACATCCATAGTCAATTTAACGACTTGAAGTCAAATTTAACGACTTGAAGTCAAATTTAACGACTAATAGGATTTATAACTTAGGCATTGATTGTAATGATGTATCAGATTAGCATATAGTCTGGTAAAACACTTGTATTCGTTATTTATAGCATGTATCCCCCTTACGGGTTTATGAAAGCATTTAAGAGATTAAAAGTGAGGTTATGAACTCAATAAGTCCTTGAAAAGTAATCACATCGTTCTAAGATAAATGAATATGTAAAAGTGTTTGTAATAAGCATGTATCTCCCCCAAAACAGTAAAATAGTAAAAGAGGGGCTATGAATTCACCTCATAGGTAGATGTAATATATATTCGAAAATGAAAGCTGACGACCTTATTACAATCTTAACGGGGATAGTTGATATAGTAAAATGATAGTAAACAGCCACGTCACGTAACCTGAGTAAATATGTTGAGTCTTAGGAAGATTGTATCACCGTTCGGGCCATCATAATTCAGAAGTCATTCAGTAAACGTTTGAGGAGCTAGGGCACTTTAAATCGTAAACCTAACAACTCAGTCAGAACGTAATACCAAGATGAAACCTCTTAATATGAAGCTCCCTAGTATTGTGGTACAATATAGCTTCCGGATGATCGGTTTTAAGTGTTTTAATCAATATCTGGAAATGTTAAGCACGAGGAGCGTTAATTAAAGTTATGTTTTGAGAGGTTTTGAACACGTTTTTATACTTTTTCAAAATGTTACATTTTAGACCCTGGGGTTTGGAAAATTGCAAGTAGACCCCTGAGGTTTGCACTATTTACGACTTTGGTCCTTCAACTTTTATTGATATACAAAATAAACCTTGGACTTTGAAAAGTGACATAAATGATCCCTGGAGTTATAACTTTGATAAAATTACACTTTTAGCCCTTTTAGTTATAAGTTTCCGAAAGTTACGATATATACCCCTTGCATGGATTATAATTACAAAACATGTTCAAATTGCCATGCAAGCTTAGTTTAACATTTCAATAGACATTTATAAGTTATAATAAACTAAAATATGAAGTTTTAACGCAACACAAGTTTAAAATAACGATTCGTTAAGCTAGGAAGCAAAACGGGTCATATTAGGGTTTCAAAACGTAAACGTGTGGGTTTTAAGTTCAAATTCCTTCATTAATCAATAAAGTGGTTATTTTAACATTAGTTAAGCATGCTAGGATAGATTATAACAATATTTAACCATTATAACATTTAGTTTTAAGAAAAACACGAAATTAGGGTTTCGGGTGTACGGTTTTGGATCAAAATGGAAAATGAGCATGAATTAAGTTATGAAACTTTAACAAGAGTATATTTAGGATCATATGAACATTATAAGGGTGTAGTAAGCAGATTAGTACATCAAAACTGGTTTTGGAGCTTCAATGATCAAAAATGGTGGAAACGGGTCGTTTCGGGTAGTATTTCCACTCGTACGCCTTGTATCTTTACTCCGGGGCTTCAATTCTTCAGGTATTCACTTCTTGAACTTCTTTAATGATCCTAGGATCATAAGGGAGAAAATTATTGCTTTTTTTAAAAATACTTAAAGGGGGGTAATGTTTAAGAAGATGGTGGGTGCAAGTTTGAATGAGGATGTAGAGGTCCTATTTTTCTTGAAATCTCAAGGATGTAGAAACCTCAAGGCCTGTTTAGGGAATTATGTACCATCTAGTACCTGTTGTGGAAGGTCTATGTGTGAGTTGTGGAAGTACAAAATTTGTAGATTGAGGGTTTTCGCACACCGCAGGTGATGCGCGGCTCGTGATGGTAACAGGGAGGGGGAGTTGTGGCTTGATTTTGACCAGGAAAGTTTAAGCGAGGGGGGTAAGCTTGCTTAAGGTTTATAGAGTGCGTTCTCATTAAGTGTTTATGCACTTGGAATGGTTTATAAGGGGTCAAAATTGATGGTGAAAGAGGGTTTTTCGTGCGGTTTTGGGGTTCGACAAGGGTTTCACAGTTTTCAAGCCTTTATCTAGTTTGTAAATGATTTGAGATTGTTATTTAGGTAGCTAAGTATGATTTATGATAGTTAAACAAATATTAGCAATTGGTTTGGGTTAAAAGGGTTAAATTGATGAAAGGTGTTCGGGTTCAGAATAGGTGGATAGTTTAGGGTTTTCCTTGAATTTTTCTTGGGTTTATATTTTGCATACTATTTTGATTAGGAATGATGGATTAACAGATCTAGAGCTTAAAATAAATGTTATCAATGAAGTTTGTGAATGTTGGTTTTAGTTTTACAATGGTTGTATTGAAAAAAATAAGCCGTTGCTTGAATTAGGGGTCTATAAGGCTTTAGGGTTTTTAGCTTTGTAATTCTTTCGTACATTGTTGAAAAAAGGATGGTTAATGATGGATATAAAGGTTTGTAAAACTCTTTTTATGGGTTTACAATGACTCTTGGTTTGCTTTCTTGAGTTATGAGATGGTTCTAAAATGAGTAAACTGGGTTTCAAAATCACAATTTGGGTTGTTCTGGATTCGTTTCTTGTATATATGAAGTATATATGATGAAATGTTATGGATTTTGATATGAAATGTTGTTAAGTTATGTTATTATAACTTATTCAATTGTTTTGGTTTTAGTTACAATGGATAAAATGAAGAAACGAGTCATGGTTTTAGGAAACTAGCTTGATTTTTGGGTTTTGGGTTTTGATTTTGGGTTTTTGAGTGTAAATAGGTGTGTTGAAGGCTTATCGAATAGAAATAATTTAGGGTTACAATACCCATTGTTGTTGAATGAGTATAGTTTGATTGTACATAAAGGTGGGGTGTAGAAAATTAGGAATGAAATGGAGGTAAAATGGTGAATTTTGGTTGATTGTGCATTTATGAGTGTTACATTGAGCTTTTAAAGATTTGTACTTTGAGTTGAAGAGATTTTATATTTCAAATGAGATGTTATATTGCTTGTACATATGATTTAGTAGCTTGTGCATTCACTTTAGGGGTTAAACCTTCCATGAGATTAGGGTTTAGGGCATCGTTAATGGTTTTTAAGCCCGTTTTGATATACGTTGTGACTGTGTTACATTATAGGAATTAGTATTTTGTTAATATTGGATATGATGTTATTGACTTGATCATATTGTGTATGTTTCGCTTGACATTTATGAAACAGGATTTGCCATAGATAGGTTGCGTGAGCTCGTCTACTTTAGTTAGCAATGTTACATTGGACATACTGAGATATTGAAATGAAAGTATGTTATTAAAGCGAAATTCCCGTTTCATTTATGATATAGTAAAATAAGTTTTGTATTTGATGAAAATTCTTAGGTTGTTATATTTATAGTCGGTGAATACGGTGCATTTGGTTCCATATAGATAATGCTCTTTCTTTATGAGGCAACACTCACCGATCCAAGTTCTAAATCATGAGTGGTGTAGTTCTTTTCTTGAATTTTTAATTGTCGAGAAGCATAAGCAATCCACTTCTCTTCTTGCATTATACACGACCTTATCCCTTGTGTGGCGCATCACAATATACCGCAAAGTCTTCGCTTCCTTCAGGTAAAGCCAGAATTGGCGCACTGCTTAATTTCTGCTTTATCAACTGAAAAGCGTTCTCTTCTTTTTCACCCCAATCGAACATGACTCTTTTGTAGTAAGTTCGTCATTGAATTTGGCAATCATCGAAAAATTCCTCAATGAAACTTTCGATAGTAACAGCATGACTATAAATTGGCGGATCTTCGTCCGCGTGGTCTTAGGAGTTGCCCAATCTTTGGTGATTCTATCTTTGGTAGGATGCTATGTATGCCTCTGCTATCAATGACATGACCGAGAAATTGTACTGCTGGGATCCAAAATTCACATTTTTTGAAAACTTGGCTGTACAACTTCTCCTTCTTGGAGCATTTCCAAAATTGCCTTTGTTGTTCATCGTGCTCTTTCTTGTCCTTTGAATTAAATAAGTTTTGTCATCAATGAAGACAATTAAGTACTATCCATGTAGGGTTGCACACTCAGTTAGGAGGTAATGAATCGTAGTGGTTTGTTTTGCCCGAAGGGCATATTCTGAAACTCGGAATTGACTATACCGAGGTTCGATAATGCCGTCTTTGAAAATGTCTTTGCCTCTGTTCTTTAAGCTGAGTGATAACCCCGATTCAAATCTATCTTCGGAATAATTAATGGAAACCTGGAGTTGCAGCAAAATAAATAAAAAAAAAAAAATAAAAATTAATAAAAAAAAAAAAAAAAAAAAAAAAAAAAAAAAAATAAAAAAAAAAAAAAATATAAAATCCATCGATCTCGGGAAGTGGGTAACGATCTTTCGTCAGCTATTTAATTCCCTGGTAGTCGATGAACTCCTGATGTCACCATCCTTCTTTTTGACAAACAAGACCTGGGTACATCAGTATTTTATGCTTAGTTGAATTTAATGACTTCCCCATGGCGAGAAATAGGCCTCTATATAGCCCTTGTCGGTTAGCTCTTGTAGTTGTTTCGACAACTCCTTCATTTTGGACGGAGCTAATCGATACGGTGCTCGAGCTACGGGCGCGACTCCTGGAATTAAGTCGATATGGAATTCCACTGGTCGAGCCAGAGGAAGACCCGGTAAGTCCTCGAGAAATACTTCAGGAAATCTCGGACGACTGGTACGTCCTTAAGTTGCTTTCCCTCTGACTTGTCCTTCTATCTCTGGCGGATTTCTGTGCCAAAAAGTTTGACATCCTTTGCATGTAATCTTGTGCCTTTGAACATGAGGTTAATGATTAACGAGATTCTCTCTCGACGTTACTTTTGTTCCATGTAAAGTCAAGGTTTCATTCCATAGGGTACTCGAACAACGTTTATATCATCAACGATCACGGCGTGGCACCTTCTTAACCAATCCCATGTCCGTAATAACGTCGAAAATACCAGTTCTGCGGGGCATTAGTTCTATGTTTTATTGAACGGATGGTTTTAAGAAATTTAAAGTGCAACCCCACATAATAGTGTCTACCCTGACTATTTTCCCATCAGCTAATTCGACATCATAACTATTTTCTAATGGAGTTGGGGCGATGTTAATCAGGGAACTAAATTGCAGTCGATTTAAAGCTTTCTATCGGCACCGTGTCGAATAAGATAGATGCATAGCAGTTGTTTAAGAGGAACGTACCCGTGACGACATTGGAGTCCGGGTCCCTCGATGCATTTCCTTTCTTTTCCGCATTCCCAACTACATACACCCAGCCTTGTGCATTTACACTTCCCTCATTCTTATTCTTCAACTTTGGACCATCCTTCTTGAAATGTCCTAAAGCTCCACATTCAAAACAACCGTTCCCTTTGGGATTTGCCCCATTACCCTTCTGATTTATTAGCAACATTTGGGTGCCTGAACCCCTGCAGTCGTGGGACAAAGTGCCTACCTTTATTGCACTTGTTGGCACTTCTGAGTACACGAGGCCATTGGGTGAAAATGGCACTTGGTGACTTGGCAAAGATCCCCCATTACGGCTTCTTTCTCTTGTACTTCATTGTAGACCTTGGCGACATTCTGCCTCTTGAAGGGTTGTTGTTGGTGACCATGGTTGTTTCTGGATGAATCATCAGCCTTCCTTTTGTTGTCAGTCTGCCTTTCCGCATAGGTGCGGAGTTTCTGATCCATAAAGTCGTTGGCCAACTGCAATCGGTATAAATCCAACGTCTTGGGTCTAGAGGACTGACATTCCATAAATGTTATTAGGATATGTCCATGATGTATTTGTTCAATCTTCTCAGTTTCATTAACATCAAACTTGTTATTCTATCAGGGGTTTAGCTCTTGGAAACGTATCTGTGTATGTTGGGAACATCGTTCCCTTTGACCGTTAGGTTCCTAATCTCGATTTCTAGTTTCTTGATTTTCACCTTGGGGACCCAATACTTGTCGTCATTTTATTTCTTGAGCACTTACTAAGTATTAATTATGCATCGGGATTTAGGCATCTTATCTGACCATTCACCAAGTCAATAGCAGCCCCTAACAGGTGCAGTGGCAAAACTTTAACTTGGTTTTCAATAGCACAACATATATTGAAAAATAATTCCATATTCTTGAACTACAGGGTTAAACCGACAATGCATTCTGTTCATTTAAAGTTCAAAGGTTGTCACTTCATGAAGTCAGAATAGAAACATTGGGGCGCGCAGTTTGCACGTTCCTTAATTTCTGTGTGAACTGTGGCTTCAATCTCCGTTAGTAGAGTTTCGCAGATGAGCTTGATCAATCATAGCTTAGTCGGATTATGGAGTCTTGTTGATTGGTTTGGTGTAGTTAGGTGGGGGTATTTTGGTCCTCGTCTTGTCTCAGTGCCACATGAATTTGTCTAAATCCAAGAGAAAAAAAGGTGAGAGTCAAATTTATGTCAAGATATATATAATTGACGATGAGATCATACACCACAAGAGAGGTATATAATACAACACGAAAAATCTATTTCCACGTCATAACTTGAAATTTCTTAATGAAATAGTTTTTTAGTACACAAAACGACAATAAAGTAGATCTAAGGCTTTGTAGGGGGAAACCCCTAATTATTATACATGTCGACTGACTAATGGTCCTATCAATTAGAATATACATAAACCACTAGATGTGATTGTCAGCATCCCCAAAAGCATCCTGGTCATCTGGAATCCTAGCATCTGGTCTTGGCTGTCTAGCTCTTTGTTGCCCTCGCAGTGCTAACAACTCGGCCTGCATGTCACCCATATCTCGTCTCATGTCGCTCATCACACGGAGAGTCTCTACTATCTGTGCCTGACGCCTACAGTCAGTCTCTTGAAGCTCTGCCATCTCAGCCTGCTGCATCTGAGAGCGAGTCTTATGTACCTGGTGCTGTGTCTGAATTAGAGTACCCTACAACTGCAGTTGTGTCTGATGTGCATGGAGCTAGGACTCGTATGCATATACCTGCTCACAGTGTGTCTGAAGCTCATAATGGACCGCCTAACTCAATCCTATCGCATGAGCCCAAGCCTCTCAGGAAGCATATGCCTCCTCCTCTACAATCAATACTGTCTCCTGATGAGCTATCCTATCCTCCATAAGCAAGTTGACCTGCTGCGAGTCCATAGTGACTCGCTGTGATATGCGAGTCCTACTGTCCTGAGCATCCTCTAGTAGAGCATATATGTCCTGTGTATCATGCTCATAGAGCTCAGCAAGCTTTGTGACCCTAGTATTGACCTCTCCCACGGGTTCAAGTCTGGGCATACACCCTTTTTTATTTTATTTTTATTTTTGAAAACTCAAAAGAACAAAGTTGTAGATTAAGCTATTTTGAATAACTTTAACAAAACAACTATAAGCTAAACATCAATATTAAGCTCTCCAACAGCTTGTGAAGAGGCTGTTTACACAAACAAAGCTTTTGAGAGTTTAAAAGTTATTTTTCACTTAATTGATTGCACATAGCTCATTTTAAGCTCATTTTCAAAACAAAAAGCTATTCTAGAAAGCTTAGGATATGTAAAAGCTAGTTTTGATAAGCTACTTAGACTAAAAACACTTAAATCTAACTAAATCCTATGATCTAAATAGCAACCTCAGAAACTATGACTAAAAGAGCTTAAAAACTAAATAAGCTAAAAAGCACAATAAGCTATTTCAAAAGCTGAGCTTTTGAAAACTAGACAAACCACATATAAGCTATAAATCTATTGCATAAAATCAAATCCTATAAGCTAAAAATCTAAATTTAAAAACTAAGTTCTAATAGCTACTGTTTTTAGTTTTTTAAGATTTTTGATGAACTTTAAAAGCAAATGTACCCTAGTGAATAAGCTAAAAATCTAAAAACAAGTTTTAATCTAACTAATCTTATATGTAATCTAAAAGTTTGCAGAATTTTAGAAGCCAAATCCTAATTAAGCTAGCTAAAATTTGATCAAAAGCATTGCAGTTTAAGATTGCAGTGTAACTTACTGATGCACTTGCCAATAGGCAAAAACCAATATGCAGGAGACCTTAAGGGTCACTCCTGCACTAGACACTCTCAATGAGTGTGTTTAAACACAACTCAGACAAGATCCCTGGTGCAAAAACAAAGAGATTTAGCCTTAACTTTTTACTTTTTGAAATCTAACTTCTGAAATCTCTTTAACTACTGATTTTAAATGAATTAAAAACGGGTTCAAGCAATGAACTTAGCTCAATTTGACTTTTTGATAACTAGGAGTTTATGGACTGTCCTCAGCCGGAACTCCTGTCATGCTACAATGGTATATACTGGTATATAGCTCTAGCACGTTAGTCTAGGATCAGTTGTTGTATGAAATAGGCTCACGCTCATCTCGTTCTGTGGTATTGGTGGCTGTCTGTGGCTCCTAGGGCCTGGTATCGTATCCGTGTGATGGTGGGCTTCCGGCTGTATAGGGAGATCATCGTATTACTAATATGATGACTCATGGAGAATCTCTATCAAATATCTCCTCATCGGCTCCCCAGAATACCCTCCCAGGCTAGGAGTCGGTGTAGACGGAAGTATAGGTAACCGCAGATGATGCAGAAGACATGACTGCTATAAAAACAAAAATAACTTATATAAGTATTACTTATAAGACTCTTATAGTATTTCTTACATAGTATTAGTTTTACTATACGCGGTATACAATCATGTAAGCACTTAGTAAACTACTAATTGCTAAACAGTGTATGTGATGTAAGCATGTATGCTAGATTGCAAACAAGTAATGTATGTGTGTCCTAGACATAACCCCATATGGAATGCAGTGTTTGAATAGTTTAGTCTTAGACAAAATTTTGACTCTGGTTCGCTATACTTGGCTCTAGATACTAATCTGTAAACCTCTAAATCTAGGGTTTGCAGCGGAAGGTTGATTATCCGAGGGTGTTACTTCATTGATCAATAGCATAAAGATTATGAGACGACCATAAACGTGTCATTTTAAAAGGTTTACTTTGGATTAACAAAATACTTGTTTCATTACATAAGCTCATGGCTTCAAAATGTTTCGCCAATATAAGTAAAGATTTCGGTTTATAACAAATGTTCCCAAAATGTAATACGACCCAAATCTTTAGTATTGTTGGACCAGCCAGGATGCTATGGATAGAGAGAATTTTGAGATGTCTAAAGGTCATATTGGATTGGTGGAAGTTATTGAAGATGATGATAATGAAGATGAGAATGAAAAAGACGTTGAGAAACGGAAACTAAGAGAGGTCAGTTAGTTGTAAAAATATCTTTATTAACTCAAAAATACTTGATATATCACCAGTGATATATCATACAAAGTACTATCTCCTATATTTATAGAGAGAGTACTATTTATATCACTAGTTATATACTTATAGAGATGGTACCATACTTATATTTTTTTTGGTATAATATATGATAATATAAGAAAGTAATTTATAAAAATTAAGTTTTAATTTATAGGGAGAATTGAATATATACCCACTAAAACTTGAAAATTTGAATATATACCCAAAATACAAGTTTTCAATACATGATGTACAATGCAAGTTAAGCGTGTTTTGGTTATATATGCAAATATGCAATTTTTAATGGGGATATATGCAATTGCCCCTAAAAACAGTAATATATATGATATATCACCATAGATAATGAATAGATATACTACTATGTATGATATATCACTAGAGAAAAATTCTTATATTATTTTTTTAAATATTTAAAAAACAGTTAGTCTATGAAACAATAGAAGAAAAGTTTCAAAATGTATTGAAAGAGAAAATGGAGCTTGAACATTTGTTGAAAGATTATACGGATATGGATGAACTATTCAGTAGAGATGAAAGGTTAACATTATATGTTAGAAAGTTTAAAGAAGAGTTCACACAAGGTTTCTGTAAAGATGAAGATAGAGCAGGAACTAGTGGTGTTGGTAATGGTGATGATAATGAGGATGGTGCTGATAATAATGAGGTGGATGTTGCAGAAGAGAATGAAGCTACTGACATGGGAATAGATGCTGAAATATCAGTAAAAGAAGCTGCAAAAGAAAAAGAAGCCAACAAAGCCAGCGAAATGAGACAAGCTGCTAAAAAGGAAGCTGCTTAGAAAGAAGCTGCTAAAAAGAAAGCTACTGCAAAGGAGAAAGAAGAAGCTGAAAAGATAGCAGCAGCAAAGAAGAAGAAATAAGCTAAAAAGCTAGCAGCAGCAAAGAAAGAGAAAGAAGAAAAGATAGCAGCAGCAAAGAAGGAACAAGCTGAAAAGCTAGCAGCAGCAAAGAAGAATAAAGAAGTGGAAAAGCTAGCAGCAGCAAACAAAGAACAAGCTAAAAAGCTAGCAGCTACAAAGAAGAAGGAAGAAGCCGGAAAGCTAGCAGCAACAAAGAAGAAACAAGCTGGAAAGCTAGCAGCTATAAAGAAGAAAAAAGAAGCTGAAAAGAAAGCAGCAGCTGAAAAGGAAAAGCTAAAAAGGAAACTGCTTCAAAGAAGAAAGAAGCAGCTGAAAAGAAAGCAGCTGACGAAAAAGAAAAAGCTGAAAAGGAAGCTGCTGCTAAAAAGGAAAAAAGCTGAAAAGAAAGCTACTACAGAAGAGAAGGAAGAAACTGAAAAGAAAAAATCATTAAAGAAAGCAACTGAAAAGAAAGATGTTGGCACTGTCCAGACAGGTAAAAAAACAAGATATAACATTTTTATTATTATGCAATGATCTATTATCAAAATTGAAAAAAATTATAGGAACAGAAGAATCAAAGGTTGTGTAACACCCTCAAATCTGAGCACGCAGCGGAATGTTTGAATATCCGAGGGCGTTACATTTATGGATCAATAGCACAAGATCTGAGAACGACTACTAAACGTGTCGTTTGAAAAAGATACATTGGATTAACAAAATACTTGTTTGTTACATAAGCCCATGGCTTCAAATTGTTCAACAATATAAATAAAGATTCCGGTTTATAACAATTTTCCCAAAATGTAATAAGACCCCAAATCTTAAGTGTTGACTCTTCAATTATTGACTTCCAATGTATCATCGCACCTCGTGCCTTATTGACCTGAAAAACATGCTTAAAACGTCAACATAAAGTTGGTGAATTCATAGGTTTATGTAAATCAATAGTAGGACCGCAAGATTTCCAAGTGTATGATTAAGCAACAAATGCAAACATCATAAAAAGTAATTACGTTTTCCTAAGCTCATGACACTGAAGCTCGACATGTATGAATGCAATATATTGCCAATGAATGCCCGTGAATGATGTTCTAACCCGAAACATCCCAAATTCGACATGGTATACGTTCGTTCCCAGTGATAGCTAATCACCCGAACGGGGATTGTCAATCCCAAATAGATCTATCTATAACATTCGCGCTCACAATCCAGTAATTGACAGTTCATGATAAAGGGCTCAGTGGGTTATCGCTACTTAGGCAAACACGTAATCATTGTATAAAATGTACACTTGCGTCCAATTTGTAAAACAAAGCATGTTCTCACCCTAAGGATGTAAATCATTTAAATAATTTGTAAAACATGGGGCTATGAACTCACCTGAGCGAATAGTCCTTTGAAAATGATAATAGAAATCCAAGTATGAATCACACCGTCAAATACCTAAGTAAATACGGCCAAGTCTTAGTCTACATTTTTAGGCTAAAGACTCAATGTGTAAACTACAATAAATTGTTAGTTTATATATACTGTTATCGCTTGTGTGGTGGCGTACACGTTTAACGTATTTATAATTTATAATTACGATGTCTCTTGGAAAACGTATAACTTGTTAATAAATATACTTGTTTATTAAATCGTTAATTAAACCCGTTCAATGTCCGAATATATTACTATTCGACTACCTCGTTAAGTGTTTCATAAATTCACTATTGTTTACAAGGTACCCTTGAGTTTCTAGATATTACACATTAATCCCTAGGTTTATAAAATATAAACACTTACACTTTAAACCCCTTTAGTTTTGATAATTACATAATTAGTCCTTTAAGTTTACAAGGTTTCAATTTAGGTCCTTATTGTTTCACAACAGTCCCTATGTTTCCAGAATGCTCAAAACAGCCCCTCACCTTATTTATAGTTCGAAAATGACAACTTTAATCATTTATGTTTCGAATTGTACATTTTTAGTCCCTCGATTTGCAAAAATTGCATTTTAGCTCCAAATAAAGTTCAACAAGTGGCATTTCTTTTTGTTAAGTTCAAATAAGTTGTAAAAGCTGTTTCGGCTTATAAATAAGCTATTCGAGCTTATTTTTGGCTTAACGGGCCTTATTGGGCCCGTTAAGGTCCGTTTAGCTTTTAAAGGTCCAAAACAATTTTAATAAGTCCAAAAGCCTTTAACAAGCTCATGTGGGTCTGTTAAGCTTAAAATAAGCTCGGGGAGCTTATTGGAGCTTATTTCGAGCTTATTAGGCTTACGGGCCCAATAACTCAACCCGTCTAGAACCTTAAGGGTCCCTTAGGTTTATCTAACTTATTTCTTAGGCTTATTTAGTGCTTTAGGGTCTGTTTCATTTCAGCTTATTTAAATAAGCAAATAAGCACTCGATAATGGGCTTTTAGGCCCATTAGGAGCTCGTCAAGCTCTTTAAACCTTTGGGCTTGCTCTATTTAGGTCCGTTAGTCTTCCTAGGCTTATTACAAAGTTAATAAGCGGTCTAAGCTCATGAATAAGTAGTCAAGGCTTATTTGTGGCTTATGGACCTTGTTGACTTACGCCAATGGGCCGTGAGGCCCATCAAGGGTTTGTTTGGTTTTCTAAGTGGCATGACTTGGTCTATTAGGGTCTGTTAGACTTTCTTAGACCCATTAAACCCATCAATGCTCATACAAGTCCACTGATAAGCAATCCAAGCTTATCATGAGCTTATTGGCTTGAATTGGGCCTAGTTGTGGGCTAGTGAGCCCGGTAAGGGTTCGGGTTGGTTTCAAGTGGTAATACAAGACCCAAGTTGGTTAGGTTAGTGCTCCTATATTATTATTAAGCTCGAATGGATTATTGATAAGCTATGGTTCCCATTCTCGGGCTGTTGGGCATATTGGGCCCAAACATGGGTTTTGATTGATTTGTTTAAGGCCCATTGTGGCCCGTTTATCATTCCTAGCGTACGCATGGTTCGAATTAAGGATCTAGTGACTATGTGTCATTGATTTAGCTCATATCTAGACTTTGTTCACTACATGCACACGTAAAAGTATGTCGAGTATTCCTTCCTAAGGCCAAATGTTATATTTACTCAAAAGGTTTACGTGTATCTTTTATAAAAATGGTTTGTTCGTGCCCTAGGTTTCGTTTATCTATGGACGAAAACGTTAAGTCCTTTGTTTACTTATTTAACTTCTTTGTACATGTGTTTTAATAAGTCTTAGTACCACACGAGTATAACATGAACATGTATAGCTACGTGACCCTATATGGGTCGCGACACAAGTATAGGAATCAAATGAAAACTAAGCTATGAATCTTATTGAGTCGAGTAAGACTTACAATGGTCCTAGAGCTCGAGAGTTTAAGAAGTGGACGTGTAAATCGCTAACCCTTAGCTCGTATAACCCTTTTTATAAACTTGTATGATGACTAGAAGGTCTTGTGGGCTCGAATGAGATTAAGAAGGGTGTTGGCTTGAGTTTGATGACTCGAATAAGAGAAAAAGTTAAGGTGTTGTATTTGTTAAGTGTTTGTAAGTTTAAGAAGTGTATGTGTGAGTATATATTTATAGGCAAGGAAGCTAGTTAACTCTCTTGGTTCACCAAGCAAACCAAACCGTGCCCTAACCTTGTGGTTTTGTGGTCTCTAGTTGGTCTTTTTATTACAATTGTTTGTTAAAAAACCTTAGTACACTCTTAATTATAAGATATATGTCTTGATATGCTTAGATGTGAAAATCTTATGGATTTTTACATATACATGCATTTGTAGCCAAATTCTAAGGGCAAAAGAAAGGTCATTTGGTCTTTGTCCATTGTTGTAAAAGCTTAGTTAGGAAACTAATTTGGACTAGTATAATTAGTTAGGGGATGTACATGTACTTGTGGATCTTGTGGGATTTTTAAGGATTCCTAGTTGTATGTGTGTGTGTAGCAGGACCTTAGATGGCATTTGACACAAAATTGCATTAAGTTATTGTGTTAAGGTTATATAAGTGGGTTATTGTGTTTGTGTCTTGGTATGTCTTGGTTTTCCGGGGTACGTCCGCCAAAGGTATTTTATTGTACAAAACGTTAAACATTTTTATGTGAACAATAAAATTAAATCGCAAAGATACATAATTATCTTCTTATATAATTATATTTTACGTGGTTGTTGCAAACCTTTAATTTATTTGAATGTATATATTATTTGATTATTTCTAGTCTACGCGATTTATCTTAAAAAGTAATATTATACGTAAACGAGTCACAGACCAATAATAATTAGTGATGAATAATAGACGTCATAACAGTGTCCTGAAATTGAGAATGTGACATTAACACTTCATTATATTTGTTCCTCGTTATATTGTTTGTTTACTGTAGAACTATTACCACATAAGAAGCGAATCATTCCCATCTTCTTCCTCAACTAGTTATCTTAATTCATCCCAGAATCAAACATTTGATTTGGTATCTCCCATCTTACTCAGTTTATACACTCCTAACCCCATCTCAGATATTTGAAATAGGTAAATACCAATTAAGTTTTGTATCTGATACATCATGAGGGATAAATCGGAAGATTTTTTGAATTATTAAGATGTACTTTATCTTCACCGCATCGAGAAAATGATAGGACAAGGAAGTATGATAGAATGATCATACGAAGGATAGTGACGAAAACTAAAGACCGATTCTAAGAAAAATCCGTACTCTGATTATCATATCAAAGATGCAGTTAGGGGCAAAAGGATATGATTGCCTCTTTTTTACTAATAGAATTTCCCAATCTTGAAAAAATCATTGAGGAAAATTCCAAGATCAACACCAAACGGATCTGGAAGATATTTAGGGATGTCATTACCCGCTCGATTCAACAAACTCTTAGACTAGTTATAGATTTATCTTAGCCACAGGATGTTGTGGTATAAATAAAAAAACTTGTCAAATCTTGAATTTTTATAGTAAGGATGGCAAGTTATTTATAAAGGCAATCCCGTTTTGGTAATCTTATTGTTTACAACTTATCAAATCTTTCATCATCATTTCCACCAATTGCATCTTTATCTCCATCTTCATGAGTATCCATAACCCTAAGTGCTTAAAATTCAAAATCAAGCATTTCTCTTTAAACATTTTTTAGCTTTCACATTTTCTTTTAATATTACCTCTAAAAATAATGAGGTCATTCTTATAGTGTTATCTTGTGTTGATATAATGCCTCCCAAAAGGTCATCAAACATCTAAAACACCGGCCATAAACATTTAGCTGCCATCCAAGCAACTAATTAATAATGGCATTTCTCAGCTCTACAAGTCAAGTTGCATCATTGCAAGTACTAGAATCCCAATAGGAACACCGGGACTAATGTAACGTCATTTAGCATATACGGAAACTATAATAGAGTTCGTAGCTATAAAACCTTTCTACTTTCAATGGTACGGAAGGAGTAGTTAGGCCTCATTCGCTTGTTTGAGCGGGACTGATAGTATTTTCTCATAGCCACTGTGCCGCAAGAAAACAAAGTGACATTTTGCTACCTTTGGTACTTACCGTATGATGCCCTTCTTGGTGGATTTCAATTTGATCAACACTATTGAATAGATCAAGCCATTCAAATCAATTGGATCGAATGAAAAGACTCTTATAACCGTTAAAGTATTGCCCTAGAACTGAAGTCAAGAAAATGGAAGACAATTTTACATATTGGTTTATGAAAGGAACTGATCTTAAGAAGTACATATAAGGAGATTCAAGCATTAGCCGTCTTATGCCCAAACATGGTACCAAATGACGAAGACAATTATCGAAGTCTTCATCGATTGGATTTACTGATGTACTTGAAGGAAATGTTATGCCTCGAAGCCTCAAACTTTGGAGGTAGACATAAACATAGCTCCAGAGGTTAAGGGATCAGATATTAAAGCATGTTTTTGTGACTAGAAGCTTATGGACGGTAAACGAAAGCTTTAGGATAAGGGAACTTCATCTGCAACAACCATCAGAATAAATTATAATGAAACAAACCGTACAATGATCACCACCTGCAGAAGACAGGAAGCAAGAACCTTTGGAATTATATGCCACAATGGGTATACTGGAAATGTCCTCTATGGATGAAGATGCATCTCTACATCACATAGGGTCCTTGCCTGTTCAAGTGTCAAACTTTCATTAAGATAGGTTCATTGAAAAAACCAATACTCCATAACTGTAATGCCTATGGAAATAAGGAATAGGCGATATCAGAGCTTAAAAGCAAACAATAGGGCCAAGGAATAACATACTTAGAGATGAACTTAATTTTGTTACTTTAGGATTTTACCCTTGAAACAAACTCTCGAGGATATTCTATCTTATCAAATTCTTCTTTCTACTAAAATCCATAATCATCAAGCAACAATCCTCGTCGTCTGTTTACTTTTATTCCTACTACCAAATACTTAGCATTAAGTATCATCTCTTTTTCATATGTAAAGTTCATATGTAAAGTTATCCATGGAAATGAATAAGTGATAGATTTTCATACATCTTGTTATGATGATATCAAAACTCAAACATTATTTGCCAATTCATCGATTCTATTATGTCAACTCTAAATACTCTCCTCATACCTTTGAAAACAATAATATTATAATCCTCGATTATATAGGCGTCAGTACAAATAAAACATCTCAATATTGTCTAAAACCATTCATGTTCATATCATTTTCTTCACATTACAATATCTCATTGTTTTTATGCCTTTGGTAAGACGGAATTTATGATCATCCTTTATTTGAATATTGAATAGAATGTTCTTCATTTGATTAAGGAAATTATAAATCTTCCGAAACTATGAATTTTTAAATTCTCTGTTACAAGGAGGTTAAAGCTTCTTTTTGTAAGTGACAAATTATAAATAAGTGGTGGCTTAAGTATTAACATCGTACAATCAAGTTTCTTTCTAATCAGTTTGTACAAACAATTCCTTTATCATTATAATTGTGACCTTCTTCCTTCTGTTCATTATCAAGCATTGTATCTCCACGTGATTAGCAATCTCTTCTTACCAAATTAATAATCAATTCCTTGACTTTACTCATTTCTTGGATCTCCGTTTTTCTAAAATTTTCTGTTATATTCTGCAAACAGCTAATACCTTGGGGAAACACACAAGAATTATACATGTCAAATGACTTTAAATACACACACTAGGTATGAAAATTTTGACAAGACTTGTGATAGATTCTTATTCGATGTTGGACTTTTAAAGGTTTTAATGCATAATGATTCCTTACGATCTGAATGGCTCAAGTATTTCATCACCCAGGTTATATCAAGATCTGAAGAATGAAATTCCTTTTGTTCTATCATCAAGAGGTGTGGTCTTGGAAAATAAGTAGACGTGTGAAAGGAGGTAATTATAATTATGGTGCGCAACATAATTATAAATGCATCACACACGTGAACTTGTGACCTTGATTAACCTAAATTCATACCTAGTACCTATCTCTAAACAATACCACTATAACTTTCAATTAAATCTAGGGACAAGATTTCTTTAAGGGGTGGAGACTATAACAACCCAAGGATTTTCATCAAATACAAAACTTATTTTACTATGATCATAATTGTACGAGAAATTTTTCGCTTTATTACATTACTTATATATCTTAATATGTCATAACTAAAGTAGACAAGCTCACGAAACCTATATAGGGCAATCCTATCTTCATATATGTCAATCAAACATCATAACATGTCAAGTCAATATCATCCTATCATCATTACAAAGTACATTATTCCTATAATGTACCATTCACAACGTTATATCTAAACGAGCTTTAAACCGTTATCATATACCTCTAAACCCTAATTCCATGAAAGATTAATATCTAAAGTGAATGTACAAGCTACTAAAGCATATGTACAAATATCATAACATCTCATATGAATATACATTCTATCCCAAGAAATGTACAAGTCCTTAAAAGCTCAATATACAAGTCATTAAGCATGATCTCTAAAATAGCCATTTTACCTCCAATTTCTTCATCACCACTTATGTACAAGATACTATACTCATTCTACAATTTGAAAACCCTAATTATTCTATTCATAAGCCTTCACACACATATTTACACTAAAAACCCTAATTCAAAACCCTAAACCCTAAAACCAAGCTAGATTCTAAACCATGACACGTTTCTTCATTTTTATCCATTGTAAACCTAAACCAACTCTCAAATAAGTTTTAATAACTTAATTTATAACATTATCAATCATTTTCAAACATCATTCCATCATCATTTCATCATTCTACTTCAATTACACAAGAAATAAATCCAGGAAACCCTAATTGTACCCTAATTGTGATTTTGACCTGTTTACTCATTTTCAGACCATCTCATTCTCAAGTAAGCAACCAAGAGTCATTGTAAACCCATAAAATGAGTTTACAAACCTTTATCCATCATTAACCATCCTTGCTTCAACAATGTACGAGAATTACAAAGCTAGAAAACCCTAAAAGCCTTATATGAACCCTAATTCCAAGCTACGGCTTATTCTTTCAATTTCAACCCATTTTAACTAAAACCAACGATCAAACTTCATTGATAATACTTTATTTAAGCTCTAGGATCTGTATTCCATCATTCCTAATCAAGAGTATGCAAAATATAAACAAGAAGTCAAGAAAACCCTAAAGTGCCTTAATCAAACTGTGACCGCCTTTTTTTCATTTCTTCAATTCTAATCCGTTTTAACCCAAACCAATTGCTAATCTTTGTTAATCCTTCCTATATCAGACCTTGGCTACATATATTAACTATCCTTAATCAAGTACACATGAAATAAAAGCTTGAAAACTTATGAAACCCTAGTCGAACCCCAAAACAGCCCGAACCCCTTCACCATCAATTTTGACCCATTTTAAACCATTCCAAGTGCAAAATTCTTATGTGAACCTCTTCTAGAAACCCTTAAGCAGCTTACCCACCTACTTAGACCATTTCTTGGTGAAAAATGAGAGCACATGGCCTCTCTTTTTCTCTCTTTAGCCGCGGCAAGCTCCAAACACAAACACCTCATCAATCTACTATCCTAGACCTCCACCATTGATCTTCTAGCTTAGACACATCATACACTAGACCTATTACATGTCAAGACCAGATCATAGCCTTTGCTTACTCCTTGCTACTTCAAATGGGTATAAATAGGACCTTAGATAGCTCATTCAAACTTGCACCACACCTCCTCCTCTATAACCCTTATAGGCAGCAATACTTTGCTCCCTTATGATCCTAGGATCGTTCAAGAAGTTCAAGAAGTGAAGCTTTGAAGATTTGAAGCCCCGGGAACAAGATACAAGGCGTACGAGTGGAAATACTACCCGAAACAACCCATTTCCACCATTTTTGCTCCTTGAAGCTCAAACCCAGGTTCTGGATGTTCTACTTCTGCTCCTACACTCTTATAATGTTCATATGATCCTAAATAAACTCTTGTTAAAGTTTCATAACTCAATTCATGCTCATTTTCCATTTTGATGCAAAACCATAACCCGAAACCTAATAATAAACTTTATTGTTTTTCTTAAAAATAAATTGTTATAATGGTTAAAATATTGTTATAATATATCCTTGCATCGTAACTATGTTAAAATAACCACTTTTATTGATTAATGAAGGAATTTGAACTTAAACCCGGCGTTTACGTTTTGAACCAATAATTTGACCGTTTTGACTTCCTGCCTAACGAATCGTTATTTTAAACTTGCATTACGTTAAAACTTCATATTTTAGTTTATTATAACTTATAAATATCTTTTGAAATGTTAAAATAAGCTTGCATGGCAATTTGGACATGTTTTGTAATTATAATCCATGCAAGGGGTATATATCGTAACTTTCGGAAACTTATCTACTAAAAGACTATAAAAATGTCATTTTAACAAAGTTATAAACTATAGGGGTCTATTATGGTCACTTTTCAAAGACGAAGGTTTACTTGGATATATCTTTAAAAATTGAAGGACCAAACTCGTAAAAATGCCAAACTCCAAAGGCCTATATTGCATTTTCCAAACACCAGGGTTAAAATGTAAGATTTTGAAAAAGTATAAAATATGTTTAAAAAATACAAGACATAACTTTTAATTAACGGCTTCTCGTGCTTAACATTTCCAGATATTAATCAAAACGCTTAAAACCGATTATATCATATCACAATACTAGGGAGCTTCCATATAGGAGTTTCATACTTGGTTTTAGTTCTGACATGAGTTGTTTTCGGGTTTACGGATTTAAGTGCCCTAGTCCTCAAAGTTACTGAATGACTTCTGATTATGATGGCGAGAACGATGATACAATAATTCTAAATCTCTTCCATCAACATCATAACTCTTAAAACTAAAGTTCTAGAGTACAATCTTCCTAAGACTCAACATATTTACTCAGGTTGCGTGACGTGGCTATTTACTATCATTTTGCTATATCAACTTTCCCTGGTTAAGATTGTTATAGGTCGTAGCTTACATTTGGAATATAGATTACCATCTACCTTATTCACGGTGAGTTTATTACCTCGCCTCTTACTTAGTTACTGTTTTATAAACCGCTGAGGGGGATTACATGCTGTTACAAACTCTTTTTACATATTGTTTATTTATTATCATGTGATTACTCTTTCAAAGACTTTCTATGCTTAAACCAGGATACAGTGTTTTACAAGTTATATGCTATCTTGATACACTATTACAGCTACTGTCTAACTTACATTATGCCAAAAGTCCCTCATTATCATGGACCATTAATCACTTACGGGTGAACGCGAATATTGTGGATAGATCTATCGGGATTGACGAATCCTGTTTGTGTTAGCCAGATAGGTAACCAAACACACTATATTTGAATTTCATAGGTATATGGCAATTACCTACACCGAGGGCTATTATCTCTATATATATATATATCACATCATTTTGGGTATATATATACACTAGTCAGTTTGTTTGTCATGAGCTTAGACCAGACCCTATTTACAGACATGACCAACAGGACCAACAAGACAATAAGCAGTAAATACAAAGTTACTATGATAATTGCATCCGTTGAAATTATTACAAATAACGGGATATAATAACGTGACCCAGATCTAACATTAGCTTTTTCAATAATAATTGTGTTTGTACCGTTATTGTAACTTGACTGTATTCAAACTGTTTATCAAACCTATGAATTTCACTCAACCTTTGTGTTGACTTTTTAGCATGTTTATCTCTGGTTATTGAGCAATATATGGCACGGAGTGACATGGACTCGAAGATGGCTAAAACTTGTTATTCTTCACATTGTATGTAATTAGATTTTGGGACCTGCCTTTGTAAAACTCTGTTTGAAATGAATGATACATTCTTTTGAAGATACTTCTGGGGGTCGTTTTCTATGATTATGATTGTTGTTTCCGTGAAGTAATACCACAGATTAGCTTCCGCTGCTATATTGTAAAAATAGGGGTGTTACAGATTGGTATCAGCGCCATGGTTATAGAGAACAAGGTCAAAACCTTAACTATAACCACATTTCTTTTTCAGCCATCAAAGTCCTTCGTGCCACTACATTCCGGATCAGTATGTAAAGATACATAACTATTATACTATAAATAACTTATGTTATTTACAACTAGGTTGTTAATAGAACGATGTCTTCTCCCAACCGCTCTACTTCCGATATTGAGGATACTTTTTCCTCTATGAATATTCTTAACTATATTTCGGTTTCATCGGATTATTTCCCAGCTTCAGCAAGAAGCAGTTCTTTTAACTATTCGGAAAACTCTACTGATAATATGATCCCATCGGTATTCTCATCTTTCTACAATAATCCTTGTTTGAAGGACGTACAAGCATTTTATGCTAAGGAATTACCTATTTCATCACCAGATCCTATTACTCCACCAGCTATTTTGACTCCATCTCTGGTATTACCACCATCACTACTATTTGATCCTCGATATTTCTTTATTCCTGAAGAACTATTACCACCTAAGAAGCGAATCCATTCCCCATCTTCTTCCTCAACTATGTTATCTAATTCATCCTAGAATCAAACCTGTGATTTGGTATCACCATCTTCTTCAATTTATACTCCTACCCCACCTTAGATATTTAAAATTAGGAAAAAGTTCAATTAAGATGCTTCTGAAGCATCATGAGGAACAAATCGAAAATATTTTGAATTACTTAGATGAACTCTCTTTTCACCACATTGAGAAAATGGAAGAAGGACGTATCAATGGTAACGAACTAAAGATTGAACTTGAGAGAGTTCGCACTCAGATACAGACTCAAAAGAAAGCGTTAGGGCAAAAGGATAAGATTGCCTTTGCTCACTACAAAAATTTCTGATCTTGAACAAATCATTGAGAAAATCCAAGCTCGTCACCCAAACAAATCAGGAAGATCTTTAGGATGTCATCTACTAACAAACCCATAGACTAGTTATAGCTTTATCATTGCGCCATGGTGTTGTGTGGTTTAAATAAAAACGCTAGTCAATTCTTGACTATGTCAGTAAGAGGCAAGTTATTTATAAAGTCAATCCCGTTTCGTATCTTATTGTTTCCAACTTTCATCATCATCTCCATCATTTGTATCATTATCTCCGTCTTCATGAATCATACCATAACCCCTAAGTGCTTAAAATTCAAAAATAAGCATTTCTCTTTAAGCATTTTAAGCATCACATTTTCTTTTAAGTATTACCTTCCAAAACTTATGATGTCATTCTTACTACGTGTTATCTTGTGGATAGAATGCCTCCCAAAAGGACGTCAACATCTGAAACACCGGCCATAACTTTAGCTGCCATCCAGCAACTAATTAATGATGGCATTTCCTCAGCTCTAAAAGCACAAGCTGCATCAATGGTAAGTGATAGTAATCCCAACAGGAACATCGGACCTACTGGACTCCTGTAGCAAAAACGGGAAACTATAAAGAGTTCATTAGATGTCAACCTTTCTACTTCAATGGTACGGAAGGAGCAGTTAGCCTCATTCGCTGGTCTGAGCGAACTAAATCAGTATTTTCTCGTAGCCACTGTGCCAAAGAAATCAAAGTGACATATGCTACCGGCACTTTAACCGATGATGCCCTGTCTTGGTGGAATTCATACGCTCAACCTATTGGAATAAATCAAGCCAATCAAATCACTTGGATCGAATGATAAGGACTCTAACTGATACGTATTGCCCTCGAATGAAGTCAGAAAATAGGAAGACGAATTTTACAACTTGGTTGTGAAAGGAAATGATATTAAGACTTACATTAGGAGGATTCCAAGAATTAGTCCGTCCTTATGCCCAAACATGGTACCAAATGCCGAGAAACTTATGGAAGTCTTCATCAATGGATTACCTAGAAGTATTGAAGGAAACGTTACTGCCTCGAAGTCTCAAACTTTGGAGGAAGCCATCAACATAACCCAGAGGTTAATGGATCAGATAATAAAGCATGATTCTGTGCAAGAAGCTAATAACCGTAAACGAAAGTGACGGTAAAGGGAAACATCATCAACAACAACTATCAAAATAACTATAACAATAACAATCGTAACAATGATCACCACCAGCAGCAGAATAGGAAGCAAGAAACCTTCAGGACTTATACTGCCACCAATGGGTATACTAGAAATCGTCCTTTGTGTGAAAGATGCACCCTACATTACATAGGTCCATGCACTGTCAAGTGTCGAACTTGCAACAAGATAGGTCATCTGACCAAGAACTGTAAAAGACCGACTACTAGAAATAATCTTCAAACCATATCCGTAACCTGTAATGCCTGTGGAAAAAAGGACATTATGCGAATCAGTGCTTGAAAGCAAACAACAGGTCTACAGGAAAGCATACTTAGAGCCAAGCTTGTTTTTGTTCACTTTAGGATTTCTACCCTAGAAACAACTCTCGAGGATATTCAATCTATACAGAATCTTCTTCAATCTAAAAACCCCAATTCATCAAGCACAATCCTCGTCGTTGTTATTTTGTTAATCCTACTATAAGATACTTAGCATAAGTATTCAACTCTTTAGTGTTTCATAATGTAAAGCTATCCATTAATAATAAAGTGATGATTCCGTTACATCTTGTTATCTGATGATATCAAAACTTGACATTATTTGTCAATTCCATCGATTCTATTATGTTCAACTCTAAATACTCTCCTCATACCTTTGAAACATAAATTATCATCCTCGATTATATGGGCGTCAGTACAATCAAAATCTCAGTATTATCTTTTTCTACACATTACCATTTCATGTTTTTATGCTTAGGTAAGACGATTTATGATCATCTTATTGAAATGAATTAGGTCACTTCTTCATTTGAATAAGGAAATTATAAATCTCTGAACTATGAATTTATAAATTCTCATTTACAAGGAGTTGAACGCTTCTTTTTGTAAGTGACTAATTATAAATAAATAGGCTTAAGTATATAACATACGTACAAACAAGTTTCTTTCAATCCGTTTGTACAAACAATCCCTTAATCATTTTCATTATTACCTTCAATATCTATTCATTTCCAAATCTGTATCTCACGTGATTAGCAACTCTCTTACAATCCTTGACATTACTCATTCCATGATCTCCGTATTCTAAAATTCTCTGTTATATTCTGCAACGTGATAACAAGGAAACATACAAGAATCTATACAATGTCAAATGTATATCACATCACCACTAGTATGAAAAGTTGACAAAGGACCTTGGGATAGCATTCTTATTCGATGTTGACTTTTAAAGGTTAATGAATAACAATTCCTTACGATCTGAATGGCGCAAAGTATTTCATCCACCCAGGTTCTATCAGGATCTGAAGAAATTCTATTGGCTGTCATCAAGAGGTGTAGTCTTGAAAATAAGTAGACGTGTGAAAGGAAGTAATTATAATTATGGTGTACAACATAATTATAAATGCATCACTCGTGGGACTTGTGACCTTGATTATACAATAACTAAAAATCAAATTCATGCCCAGTACCTACATCTATTCACTATAACTTTCATATAAATCTCGGGACGAGATTTTTGTAAGGGGTGGAGACTATAACAACCCAGAATTTTCATCAAATGCATAATCAATCTATTTTACTATGATCACAATTGTACGGGGAAATTTTTCGCTTTATTACATTACTTACATTGTCAATATCTCATTAAGCAAGGTAACTTGCATAACTAAAGTAGACAAGCTCATGCAACCTATCTATGGTAATCCTATCTTCACAATATGTCAAGTCAATATCATCATATCCTTATTACAAAGTACATTATTCCTATAATGTACCATTCGCAACGTTATATCAAAACAGGCTTTAAACCGTTATCGTATACCTCTAAACCCTAATTCCATGAAGGGTTAATATCTAAAGTGAATGTAAAGCTACTAAAGCATATATAAAATTAACATAACATCTCATTTGAAATATAAACTCCCTCCAAGTCAAGTACAAGTTTTCAAAGCACAATGTACAAAGTCATTAAGCATGACATCTAAAATAGCCGTTTTACCTCCGTTTTCATTCTAATTTCTTCTCCTTCACTTGTGTACAACTACTACACTTAATATAACAATGTGTAAAACCTAAATATTCTCCCCCTTCCCCCCCCATTCATAAACTTTCATACACATTTTTACTCTTAAAACCCTAATTCAAAACCCTAAACCCTAAAACCAAGCTAGATTCTAAACCATGACACGTTTCTTCATTTTTATCCATTGTAAACCTAAACCAACTCTCAAATAAGTTTTAATAACTTAATTTATAACATTATAAATCATTTTCAAAACATCATTACATATCCATTTCATCCATTTCTACTTCAATTACACAAGAAATAAATCCAGGAAATCCTAATTGTACCTTAATTGTGATTTTGACCCGTTTACTCATTTTCAGACCATCTCATTCTCAAGTAAGCAACCAAGAGTCATTGTAAACCCATAAAAAGAGTTTACAAACCTTTATACATTATTAACCATCCTTTCTTCAACAATGTACGAGAATTACAAAGCTAGAAAACCTAAAAAGCCTTATATGAACACTAATTCAAAGCTACGGCTTATTCTATTCAATTTCTACCCATTTTACTAGAACCAATGATCAAACTTCAATTTGATAATAATTTATTTAAAAAATCTAGATCTGTATTCCATCATTCCTCATCAAGAGTATGCAAAATATAAAACAAGAAAGTCATGAAAACCCTAACGTGCCATAATCAAACGTGACCTCATTTCTTTCAATTCTAATCCGTTTTAACCCAAACCAATTGCTAATCTTTGTTAATCCTTTCTATATCAGACCTTGGCTACGTATATTAACTATTCTTAATCAAGTACACATGAAATAAAATCTTGAAAACTTGTGAAACCCTAGTTGAACCCCAAAACAGCCCGAACCCCTTCACCATCAATTTTGACCCATTTTAAACCATTCCAAGTGAAAAATTCTTATGTGAACCTCTTCTAGAAACCCTTACGCAGCTTACCCACCTACTTAGACCATTTCTTGGTCAAAAATGAGAGCACATGGCCTCTCTTTTTCTCTCTTCAGCCGCGGTAAGCTCCAAACACAAACACCTCATCAATCTACTATCCTAGACCTCCACGTTGTATATTCTAGTAGACCATATTATACATCCTGACCTATTACATGTCAAGACCAGATCATAGCCTTTGCTTACTCCTTGCTACTTCAAATGGGTATAAATAGGACCTTAGATAGCTCATGCAACTTGACACACCTCCTCCTCTATAACCTTATAGTATGAATCCTATGCTCCTTAGTGATTCCTTAGGATCATTAAGAAGTTCAAGAATCGAAGCTTTGAAGTTTTGAAGCACCGGGAACAAGAACAAGCGTACGAGTGGAAATAAACTACCCCGAAAACAACCCATTCACCAGTTTTGCTCCTTGAGCTCAAACCCAGGTTTGGTTGTTCTACTTCTGCTCCTACACTCTTATAATGTTCATATGATCCTAAATAAACTCTTGTTAAATTTTCATAACTCAATTTATGCTCATTTTCCATTTTGATCCAAAACTGTACACCCAAAACCCTAATTTTATGTTTTTTCTTAAACTAAATTTTATAATGGTTTAATATTGTTTATCTATCTAGCATGCTTAACTAATGTAAAATAAACCACTTTATTGATTAATGAAGGAATTTCAACTTAAAATCCGTGCGTTTACGTTTTGAAACCTTAATTTGACCCGTTTTGCTTCCTAGCCTAACGAATCGTTATTTTAAACTTGCGTTACGTTAAAACTTCATATTTTAGTTTATTATAACTTATAAATATCTTTTGAAATGTTAAAATAAGCTTGCATGGTAATTTGGACATGTTTTGTAATTATAATCCAGGCAAGGGGTATATATCGTAACTTTCGGAAACTTATAACTAAAAGGACTATAAATGTCATTTTACCAAAGTTATAACTATAGGGGTCTATTATGTCACTTTTCAAAGTCCAAGGTTTACTTGGTATATCTTTTAAACTTGAAGGACCAAACTCGTAAAAATGCAAACTCCAAGGGCCTAATTGCAATTTTCCAAACCCCAGGGTCTATAACTTTAATTAACGCTTCTCGTGCTTAACATTTCCAAATATTGATCAAAACGCTTAAAACCGATTATATCATATTACAATATTAGGGAGCTTCATATTAAGGAGTTTCATCTTGGTATTACGTTCTGACTGAGTTGTTGGGTTTACGATTTAAAGTGCCCTAGCTCCTCAAACGTTTACTGAATGACTTCTGAATTATGATGGCCCGAACGGTGATACAATAATTCCAAACTCTTCAATCAAACTCATAACTCTTAAAACTAAAGTTCTAGCTCAAACATATTTACTCAGGTTGCGTGACGTGGCTGTTTACTATCATTTTACTATATCAACATTCCCCGGTTAAGATTGTGATAAGGTCGTCAGCTTTCATTTTGGAATATATATTACATCTACCTATCAGGTGAGATTCATAACCTCGCCTTTACTTATTTACATGTTTTATAAACCCGCGAGGGGGATACATGCTTGTTACAAACTCTTTTACATACTCGTTTATCTTATAACAATGTGATTACTTTTCAAAGACTTATACATGCTTAAACCAGGAATACAAGTGTTTTTACATGTTATATGCTAATCTGATATACTATTACGACTAATGTCTAAGTTACTTTATGCCAAAAGTCCCTCATTATCATGGACCATTAATCACTTTCGGGTGAACACGAATATTGTGGATTGATCTATCAAGATTGACGAATCCTATTTGTGTTAGCCGAATAGGTAACCAAACACACTATATTAGAATTTCATAGGTATATGGTAATTACCTACACCGAGGGCCATTATCTCTATATACATCACATCATTTTGGGTATATATATATACTAGTCAGTTTGTGTGCCATGAGCTTAGACCAGACTATACTATACAAGACAAGACCAAACAGACCAAACAAGACAATAACGCAGTAATACACGGTTACTATGATAATTGCATTCGTTGCAATTATTACAAATAACGGGTATATAATAACGTGACCCAAGATCATAACAATAACATTTTCATAATAATTGTGTTTGTACAATTATTACACTATAACTTGTATTCAAACTTTTATCAAACCTATGAACTTCACTCAACCTTTGTGTTGACTTTTTAGCATGTTTATCTTAGGTTATTGAGCAATATACAACACGGAGTGGCATGGACTCGAAGATGGCTAAACTTGTTATCATTCACATTATATGTAACTAGATTTTGGGACCTGCCTTTGTAAAACTCTGATTTGAAATGAATGATAACGTATCTTTTGAACAAACGTCTCTTTTGGGTCATTTTCTATGATTATGATTGTTGTTTCCATGAAGTAATACCCCAGATTAGCTTCCGCTGCTATATTGTAAAAACGGGGGTGTTACAGTAAGCTTCTTCTAGAGTTTTCCTTTCTTCCTTTAGTGGGCAATATTTGGTGTAATGGGGTCCTTTGCATTGTTCACATCCTACTTGAGCAACATAAACTTTCTCATTTACCTTCTTGATCTCTCTTCCTAGATTGTTCAGTTGTGCTTGTATAGCAGCCAGTCCGTCAGAAGTCTCAGTACTTCTTCCTCTAGATGTTCCATTATGCCATTTTTAGAGTATTTTGCCATTTCTTGGATGGCCGTTTTAGCATCTGCAGCTGTCTTAGTTGGAACTGCGCCTATTGAGTCAAGAATATTTCGTGTTGGAACATCCAACCTATTGTAGAACAAAATTACCTCCTGTATCTCGGTCAAAAAGTATTGAGGACACTTCATTAAGATTTCTTTAAAGCGCTCCCATGCTTGATAAAGGGTTTCATCTGGTTCTTGCTGAAAGTGATTGATTTCCTCCATGTTCTTCGCAGTTCGACCAGGTGGGCAATATTTGTTCAAACACTTAGTTTTAAGATCTTCCCAAGTTTTGATTAAACCAGTTGGTTCGTTTCTTAGCCAATGACTCGCGGATCCAGTTAAGTATATAGGGAAGATTCGAAGCATTAGTTGATCCATAGTGATGTTAGGAACATGGAATAAGTCAACGATTTTGAGAACTTTCTCAATGTGTTCATTCGTATCCTCATTATCCAAACCGCTAAATGTGTTTTCTTAAAGCTCCTTAAGAAATTGGCCTTTCAGTTCAAATTGATCTTTGTTCTCAATTTTAGGCCTAGAGACTCCCGATCCATAGTCTTTTTGGGTCTTGCTCATGTATTGCTCCATGGTTTTCGCCGTTGCTTCCGCTTCTTCTTCCTCCGAGTATTCTTGGTCAGAAAGTAGATTGAAATCAGGCGATCTCAATTCGTCAAGACTTAGAGTCTTGAAGTGTCTCCTTGATGATCGAAATTCTCGTTTAGGTTCTTTGTAAGGTGTAAATAGTTCATTTGTAGAACTCCTTGTCATGCACTACCTAAAACAAGGGATAAACAATCAGTAGGATTTGTTCTGAATGTAGAAACTAGAAGGGGGGGGGGTTGAATATTTTACATGTTCATTTTATGTTTTAAAATTTTTCTTTCAAAAATGTTTAGATTCGAGTTATATGTTTAACCAATTCACAATATGAACAAGCAATAACTATCTAAACTAAAACTAGATAACAACAATAATAATGTAAAGAGATGAGGAAAGAAACAACCAAACCAAGACACCAAGATTTTATAGTGGTTCGGCTACGAAGCACCTCTTCGTCCTACTTCACTCCCCGAGTATTCGACTCGAGATTTCACTATGTCAACAAGCTCCCTTTAGACGGAGAAAACCGTTTACACGTCGCTTACGTTATTTTTTGACCCTAAGCTAAATGTCGAGTCCTAATCTTAGCTAGAACCAATCTACCACTTCACATGATATACACACTCACAAGATCTACACTATCGGATCTACACAATATCCGAATCACATAAATACACAAGATTAATACAATAGAGGTTTGGTACTTAAAAGAAAATAGGAGATATCAATAATTAACACTTCATTTCTTGACAAATACGAGTGTTCTTCTCTTGCACTTGAATGAGAGGGAAGAGATGAGAAGAAAATATTAGATCACTTGAAACAACATCTAAGTATGTTAGTGATCAAGAGTTTTAGTAAGACAAAGAAGTTTTAGAAAGAGAAAGAAGAGACTGAAAAATTTCATGCAAAAAGGTCTGATTTTCAGTAAGGGGTGCACCAGTATTTATAGGCAGGGAAATTCAATGGTAACTGGCGGCGGTCCCGGCAGCCCCATATATATATGGGGGCCGCCAGGCCTATAAAGGGGCTACCCCTATTCTCCGCTCCTATTTTAGTTTTTTTTGTGGTGAAGGTTGTATCTGCTATGGAACCTTCCATTTTAGGGGAAAAATTTGAAATTCAAATTTTAAGTTTTTAATAAAACTTTTCTTTTAATTAGAAAATATTTTTAAATGTGTTTTTGAGAAAATACTTTTGTAGAATTAAAAGTGAGGTTTAAGAGAAAAATATTTTCTTGATCACTAATCATGCTTAATGATTTTGTTTATCCATACCTTATGTGATCACTAATCTTAGTAATGAAATTTCACACTTAATAATTTATGAACGTTTATTTTTATCGTAAACGTTTTTACATTTTGTTATTATCAAAACAATGAGAGGTCGAAAAATATAAATAACCTTTTTAGACATTATTTGTATTAACAATCTCCCATTTTTTGATGATGACAAAATATAAACTCATTTTAAATAAAAATAAAGGTTTCAAATTATTAATGAGTTTTATTTCATTTCTCCCCCTATTTGTTAAATTCAAAAAGGATGATCGTCGAGTTGAAGAGGTGAGAAAGAAATCGACGATATCAAGACTCCCCCTTGATGTGAGCTCCCCCTTGTTCGGGGCACCAAGGGATCGATCTTACAAAAATTGTTTTGCTAAAAGACAAAGTTAGAATTATAAGTGCAAGACAAATATCTTTTAAAGTAACACATTATATTTAAGTCAACAAAAATAGAGTTTCATTCAACAATCAAGAAACTCATACATAAATAGACGGCACATACAACATACAATAGAGCTAAGATAAGCAAGAAAACATAAATCCATAAATTACACTACAATATATACATACAAAGGAGATAAGTCCTAGATGATTCATGATTCATAGGGGATGACTTTTGAGCAAAAGATTTTGGGTGACACATTTATGAGTATTTTTGAAAATATTTTAAGGTGGTGGTGGAAAGTGAGAGGTGATTGTGGTAGTGAGAAAATATTCAAGATAAGCAAACATGATGTTCATCTCATCTCTTAAAGTGAAGAAAAGGTTTCGGTTATCAAATCAACATATGCAAGTTGACCCATGATAGTCATGATAGTTGTAAAAAAGAGGATGGCCTATGATAGGTGGTTGAGGTTAGGGTGGAGATGGTGGTGATGGAGTGTCATGAATGTGATCAAGAGGAGTGATTGGTGACAAAGAGAGTGTGATATCCAAAGAGGGATGACTTTGAAGTGGTTGAGGGTTTAGAGGTCTAGGAGGAACATCCGAAATGTTGTTAAGCAAGGGGTTCAAGTGATGAGGAGAAGTTGGTTCATTTGAGGATGGTGGTGAGATTTGAAGTTTTGAGTGAAAGGAAGAAGATGTGTTCTCTTGACTTGATGATGTTTGATTAGTGGATGTGGTTTTTGATGGTGCATTTGGAGGAGTTGGAGATGAAGAAGTTGTTGTAGGAGAAGGTGTGGTGGTGACATCTTCATCACTAGATATGTTGACAAATAGTTGTCTAGGAGGGATTATGGTGAGTTTGATTTTCTTGGAAGGGTTGGATGAGGAAGCATTGGTGGAATTCATGATAGAGTGGTGTGAGGAAGATAAAGATGATGATAGAAGTGGGGAGGATGACTTATTTAATTAGGGAGGAAAAGATCAAAGTGGAAAAGCATGAGAGTTGAGTTTTTGGATTCCAAAAGTGGTTTAGCAAAATGCAGAAGGTTTAGCTGGGTCTAAGAAAGAATAGTCAATTGCACAGAAAATCAAGAGCCACAGTAAAAATTCCATCAAAACGGGTCAAAATGAGTTATGTCTTTTGGGTCACCTTAGTTTAACTTAAAATCATCATAAAGTTTAGTTGTTAAAAGTTTTAAGTATTAAAACTCAAAATTAAGGTTTTAAGAGTTATTGGTTTAAAATTGTTAGGTTATAGCTTATTTTAGTTGCTTATTTGATTGCCAGCTTCTACTCCGTTCTGGTAATGCTTTGTGTTGTTTATGTGTTTATGCATGTGTTAAAAGAAGTTAGAAACCAAAGCCTTAGGCCTGCAAGTTTGTTTTGTGTTTTGCTAAAAACTGTCAAATTATTGCTATGTGTCCTAAAAAGAAGAAACAACTTTTTCATTTGATCATTGTTGCTTATTCTTAATTTCAAACTCTCTTTTGATTTTTGTTATTTGTTCTTTGAGGTAAGAGCTTAATCTATTTTTAGTTTTTAAAGCCATAAGGATATGTTTGTTTGCTTATTTTTAAGCTTAAAAGTGGTGGTTTATAAAGATTGAAAAATTTGCCAAGTGTTGAAATCTTTGAGAAACAACTTTTTCATGAAGCTTTTTAATGGCGTATTTGAAATTCAAACTGCTTTTTGATTGTTGATTCTTGTAGCTTTTTTGGATAAGCTTTAAGGGCTTATAAGTTGCTAAGCCATAAGGATCTGTCTTTGAGGTTATTTTTAAGCTCAAAAGTGCCCCCCCTTGCTGTTTTGTTATCAGGTTTAGCCAAATAAGCTCTTTTGCTTATTTAAGCATATTGGCTTATTAAATTTGCCCCTTTTTTTGTGTTCCATTAAGCTTATTAGGTTAGATTAAGCCCATTTTAGCTTATTCCCTTTAGTTTTGAGTTTATTCAAGCTTATTTGCAGTTTAGCTTTAAAAAATTTAAGTGTTATAGCTTTTTAATATTTTTGTCCTTTTTAGCTTAATTTAGCTTAAAATATTTGCTTATTTTTGTTTATTTATGCTTATTAGGTATATCTTTTTAGTTATTTTCAGCTTATTAGCCCTTCTTTTAGCTTAATAGTGTAAAAAAGCCCAAACAATTAGCATTTTACGCGGTGAGGGGGCACGTTGTCCTTAAGAGTAAAAAGCATTTCTGTCTTTCATTGCTTATTTGTGTGCTTATTTTGAGCTTTAATAAAAAAGTGATTTTGTAAAAATTGCTTATTTGTTGCTTTTATAAAAAGTTGTGAAAAAAATAGAATTTGCAAAAACATTTGGGAGTAGGGGAAGCCCCGGGTAAGCAAGGCTCGAACCTAGGACCTCAACCCCACAACCAAACGTTTTATACACATACACTCTACCAACTCGCCTTTGGTCTTTTTCGGTTTATCTTTGCACAATCAATCATTTATATACGTTTTAGCCAGTTTGTCTTATTAGCCGTTTTTGGCTTATTTCACAGCTTATTTGATAAGCTGTTTTTCCCAACTTATTTTTCTTAGATTCTACATTTTTCAAGCTACTTTTGCTATTTTTTTCAGATTTTTATTAAATAGTTTAGTATTTTTAAACATTTAATTTCATTAAAATCGTTTTTAATTCATAAAAAATTTAAAATAAGTCAAAAAAATATAATTCTTTTTTAGAAAATTTTCTTTTAACATTTAGAACCTAAGAAAATTAGATTTGCTTTCGCAGAGTTTAAATTGCAAAATTTAGTTTTTTAAAGAACAAGATTGAATCCCGTTCATGTTTTTTGTTTTTTTAAGCTTAAATCTTTTCTGTTTTTGGTCTAGTTTTCTTTGTTCTAGCTTTGTAGTCAATTAAGACTTATAAAAACCAAAAAGATCATTTTAGGAATTAATTTTGATAATTTAGGTTTTTTTAGGTCCCGTTTAGGATTCCCGTTTTGCGTTTTTAGTTAAAATTTGTCTTGCCTTAAGTGTTTTTAAGTTTGTGCCTTTATTTTCCCATAGTTTTAGATAACCAATCATAATCTTGTTCCATTCAAGCTTCGATTCTCAAAATGACTCTCGACTTTTAATTGCATTCCTCGTTGGGGATAACGACCCGGGAATCATACTCCCGGTTTACTACAATTGAGATTTTTGATTCTTATCCTTATATTTATATATTTATAAGTATATTTTATATTTATATTTATATTTATATTTTAAAGGGTTAATCAATTCTAATCAATTTTTGGCGCCGTTGCCGGGGATGATTGTATACGATTGTCGTTGCGTTTGACAATTAGTGCTTGAAGATCCTTCCGTGTGAAGTTATTTTGCTTATTTTCTTTAAAAAAAATACAAAAAGATTTTTCTTTATTTAGTATATATATAATATAAAAAAATCAAAAATTTAAAAACATTGTCTATAAAAAGAAATAATTTTTTTTACCAAGTTGGTAAAAGAACACCAACATATAATACTTTCAACTAAAGTATTATCCATTAATAAGTTCCCGAACCAAAGATCAAAAACTTACCTTTTGTGTCTCTCGCGAGGTACGGTTCACCTTTTAAAGATAAACAAACTCCTTTGTGCGTTTTTCTTTTAGAGTGTTACCGAGAAGCGAGTTGATTATTAGGTTTAAGTGTCTTATCTCACTGTCTGTTATTAAAATACATTGTGAATACATTGTTGAAAAACAAAAAAAAAAAGAAAAAAAAAGAAAAAAAAAGAAAAAAATTCGTATAAAATTTATTTTTACATTTTAGTGCATGCACACTCGTTCTCAATCTCGTAATTCTAACCGTCAACAACAACAAGTCAACCCGACTTTTGTTCAACCATTTAATCTTGTGGAAACCTATGAAAATCAAATCTTCCCGTTGTTACGATGGACGATACTCGTTCTATGACTTATATACTGAAGCACCCACCGTGGGTTACGAGGATGCCATCGTTGTTCCCGAGATCACCGCGGACAACTTTGAGCTTAAGCACGGTTTGCTTACCCTCGTTCAAAACAAACAATTCTTCGGACATGACAAAGAAGACCCTCATGCTCACATCCGTTATTTCAACAAGATCACTTCTACGATGAAGTTCCCGAACGTCCCGAGTACGTCGGTAAAGCTTATGCTTTTCCCATTTTCCCTCGAGGGTGCCGCCCGGATTTGGCT
The DNA here is from genome assembly GCA_026074375.1 of Tanacetum coccineum. Taxonomy (NCBI): domain Eukaryota; kingdom Viridiplantae; phylum Streptophyta; class Magnoliopsida; order Asterales; family Asteraceae; genus Tanacetum; species Tanacetum coccineum. The sequence continues at coordinate 12,320 of BQNB010038998.1, read as the reverse complement.
TGAAAAAGAACCCCCTCGATCGATTCTCACATAGGATGATCTTGTTTCAAAATTCATCAACAAATTCTTCCCTCCTTCCAAAACAACAAATCTTCGAAATGAAATCATGAGATTTCAACAACGATTTGATGAAACTTTTTACGAGGCATGGGACCGATTCAATGATCTTCTTCGGGCATGCCCACATCATGGATTTTCGGAATTACATCAACTCGATACTTTCTATAATGCTTTGAACTCTAATGATCAAGATTCGTTGAATTCCGCCGCGGGTGGTAACTTTTTGGATAAAATGCCCCGTGATTGCCTAAGAATCATCGAGAGCAAATCCAAAGTTCGTAATTCACGTAACAAACCGGTTGTTGCCAAAGTGAGTTCGAGCTCTTCCACCCCCGGTATTTCTCCCGATGTTGCCGAACTTAAAGATATGGTGAAAGCCTTACTTCTCGATAAGAAAACCCAAGCTCCCGCTCCCGTAAAAGCGGTCGAGGAAAGTTGTGTTACTTGTGGTGGTGCTCATTCTTACCGAAATTGTCCCGCCACCGATGGCAACGTTTATCGTGACAATATTCAAGAATATGTTTCCCAAGCCGCCGCAGCTAATTTCAATCAAGGAAATACCGGTTACCGAGCCCCGATTGCTAATCAAATTCGACCTCCCGGTTTTCCTCCCGTTCAAAACCAAGGAAATAACCAAAACCGTTACAACCAAAAAACCGGAGTATAAATTACAACCCAAAGGCCAAAAATTGAATCGCCTCCGATTATCAACCCCAGTCCCCAAGCTCCACCTTACCAAGCTCCGGCTCCGCAAACACAAGGTGTGTCGAAGGATGATTTTCAAAACTACATCAAAGCTAATGATGCGGTTATGAGAAATATGCAAAACCAAACCCAAAACATGCAAAATCAAATGACCAATTTAACCGATTTGCTTACCAAGTTCATGAATTCCAATACCGCTTCTACTTCAGGTTCGGTTCATCCTTAGTAATCCATACTAAAACTCTAAAACCCCCAGTCTTCCGAAGGAAGATTTGAAGGGTATTACCACCCGAAGCGGTGTTGCTTATCAAGGACCCACGATTCCTACTACTTCTTCTCCTCCTAAAGTAGTGGAACGTGAAACCGAGGTGACAAAGGACACGGTGCCTCCTACTAATAACGGAAGTACCAAAGACGTCCAACCTCCGGTTGTCCAAGTTCAACCTCAAGTACCAAATTCTGAGCCCGTTGTTGCTCCCGTTAGTGCTCCGATGCCTAACTTGAAACCGTCAATTCCGTATCCTTCGAGACGTAATGATGAAAGGCGCCGTGAAAAAGCTAACGACCAAATTAAGAAATTCTACGAAATCTTTAAAGATTTGAGTTTCGAAATTAGCCTCACGGATGCTTTGATTCTTATGCCAAAATTTGCCTCGACTCTTAAAGCTTTAATTGGAAACAAAGAAAAATTAAGTGAAATGGCTAGAACTCCGTTGAATGAGCATTGTTCGGCGGTTATCCTCAACAAGTTACCCAAAAAACTTGGAGACCCCGGCAAATTTCTCATACCGTGTGATTTTCCCGGAATGGATGAGTGCTTAGCCTTGGCCGATCTTGGCGCTAGCATAAATCTCATGCCATTATCCGTGTGGAAAAAGCTTTCTCTTCCGGAGCTCACTCCTACTTGTATGACTCTTGAACTTGCGGACCGTTCGATTACCCAACCGATCGGTATCGCCGAAGATGTCTACCTAAAAGTAGGAAAGTTCAAATTCCCGGCCGACTTTGTAGTCGTAGACTTTGATGCCGATCCCCGAGTCCCCCTAATTCTCGGGAGATCTTTCTTAAAGACCGGACGTGCTTTGATTGATGTTTACGAAGGCGAATTAACTCTTCGTGTTGGAAAAGAAGCCATAACATTCAATCTTGATCAAACTTTGAGATACTCCTCTAATTACGATGATATGACGGCGAACCAAATCGACGTTATTGAAATGACTTGTGAGGAGTATTCTCAAGAAGTTCTCTGATGTGATCGCGAGTGGCAATCCCACTCCTTATTATGACCCGATCGTTTCTACCTCTTCTCCGACTCTCACTCCCTTCGGGGATAGTGATTTTCTTCTCGAGGAAGTCGATGCTTTCCTCGCTCTTAAAGATGATCCAACTTCACCAGAAGTTGATGACTCTTACTATGACCCGGAGGGGGATATTCTTCTTCTTGAATCCTTTCTTAATGATGATCCATCATTACCCCCTCCCACTTAAGGAAATTATTTGCCTGAAATTCGAAAAGAGCTTAAAGTTTGTGAAGCTAAAACTGATAAATCTTCAATTGATGAACCTCCCGAAGTTGAACTCAAGGACTTACCTCCTCATCTCGAATACACATTTTTGGAAGGTGATAAGAAGTTGCCCGTCATAATTGCTAAAGACTTGAGTGTCGAGGAAAAAGCGCTCGCATAAGGTTTGAAGTCCCACAAAGCGGAGCCATCGTTGGACGAAACTTCTTCGATTCCAAGGGTATTATCCCAGTATTTTGTACACTACCAAGATCCTAATGGAAGATGACTAAAACTGGCACGTTCAACACAAGACGGGCTGACCGGATTAATTTACCTAATCTCGGATAGTCCCTAGGTAAGCCCCGTACATTGCGTACCGAAAAAGGGTGGCTTTACTGTTGTTGAAAATGATGAAAATGAGTTAATTCTGACTCGATTGGTTACGGGATGGCGTGTATGCATTGACTACTGAAAGTTAAATGAAGCCACCCGTAAAGACCACTTTCCACTACCGTTTATGGATTAAATGCTCGAGAGATTAGCGGGAAACGAGTACTACTATTTTCTCGATGGTTTCTCGGGTTACTTTCAAATTCCCATCGACCCTAAGAAAAGACAACATTCACGTTTCCTTACGGAACGTTCGCCTACCGTCGCATGCCTTTTGGCTTATGCAATGCACCGGGCACGTTCCAAAGGTGTATGATGGCTATCTTTCATGATATGATCGAAAAAACGATGGAAGTCTTCATGGACGACTTTTCGGTCTATGGGAATTAATTCAAAAATTGTCTCTCTCGTGTATACAAGATGCTTCAAAGGTGCGAAGACACCAATATTTGTCTAAATTAGGAAAAGAGTCATTTTATGGTTAAGGAAGGCATTGTCCTTGGCCATAAGATTTCCGAAAAAGGGATTGAGGTCGATAAAGCCAAAGTCGATGTGATTGCTAAGTTACCTCATCCTACCACCGTTAAGGGTGTTCGGAGTTTTCTCGGTCATGCCGGTTTCTACCGACGGTTCATCAAGGATTTTTCCAAAATTTCCCGACCAATGACTCATCTTCTTGAGAAAAATACTCCGTTCATTTTCTCCAATAAATGCATTCAAGCTTTTGAAACGTTAAAGAAAAAACTTACCGAAGCTCCAATCTTGATTGCCCTAGACTGGGATTTGCCCTTTGAGCTTATGTGCGATGCAAGCGACTTTGCCATAGGTGCAGTCTTGGGGCAACGTCATGAAAAACACTTTAGGCCTATACACTATGCTAGCAAAACAATGAATGAGGCGGAATCGCATTACACCAAGATGGAGAAAGAAATGTTAGCCGTGGTGTATGCCTTCGAAAAATTCCGGTCTTACCTCATCTTGAACAAAAGCATAGTGTATACGGATCACTCCGCTCTAAAATATCTCTTTGCTAAAAAGGATTCCAAGGCAAGATTGCTCCGGTGGGTTCTCCTCCTTCAAGAGTTC
>BQNB010038997.1:0-48361 GCA_026074375.1 Tanacetum coccineum | reverse complement strand
CTTATTTAGTCTTAAAAGTTCAAAACAGTTTAGCCAATTTTCATTTAAAGCTTAATAGGAATTCTGTCATTTTAAAATGCTTATACTGTGCTTATTATTAAGTTTCAAAAGAAGTCTTAGTTATAAAATTTACTTATTTTCATTAGTTCTTTAAGTTTGTACAAAAAATTTTCAAAAATAATTTTTTTGCAAAAAGGGAAGCCACAGGTTCGAGCCTGTGACCTCCTCCTTAGCACTCAACGCCTCAACACCACACACACTTAACCAACTCGCCCATGGGTCTTTTTCATTATATGTCTATCTCATTTAATACTTAAGGTCATTTTCCAGTTTTGTTTATTCATGTTAAATTGCTTATTTTTTGCTTATTTTCCAGTTCTTATTTTTTTTAGATTCCTCATAGTTTAAATTACTTTTCCTAATTTTTCTAGTTTTTTAATAATTAGTTTGCTATTTTTAATATTTTATTTAGATTAAAACTATTTTTAATTCATATTAAATAAAACAAAAGTCAAAAAAATATAATTCTTTTTCTGAAAATTATTTTTAGTCATTTAGGATTTTTTTAAAATAAAAAAACATTTTTAGGGTTAAATTTTAATAGTTTAGGTATTTAGTCGCGTTTTTAGAATCTCGTTAACGTTTTTAGTTAAAATCTTTAATTGCCTTATTTGTTGCTTGCCTTACATGTTTTCGCATTTATATTTGTTAGAATTAGAAAACCAAATCAAAATCTTGAAATATTCAAACACGCGATCACGAATTTAACCTCGATTTTTAATTAGCACCTCGTCGGGATACGACTCGGGAAGGTTTTGAATTTTGATTTGGATAAAAGCAACTTTCTTAAATCCTCTTAGAATACTTATCTTATACTATTATTGATAATTGGTATTTTAGTTATATATATATTATATATGCTATTATATTAAGAATCAGTGAGCTAAAAGAAAAGTTGTCTAAACTCGAGAGAAACAAGGAAGTTGATTTTGAATGTACACAAACACTTAAAATTGACAACGAAAAACTCAAGGAGGAAGCTTTTAAGCTAACTCAATTTCAAAAGAGTACACACTCACTAAATAAAATGTTAAGTCTTTAAAAACCCTCCGAAAATAAATTATGTCTAGGGTTTAACTCATTTGAAGCATCAACAAGCAACACTAAAAAAACAGAATTTATGAAACCGCAAAATGAGGCACCCTTTGGCGGCAGCCCCCTGATTGCAGGGAACGACCCTCTTAGTGTACAAACGGCCCCCAAAGCAAATCAGGGACCGTCTGTCTGTTCATTAGGAAATGAAAAATCTATTTCTTTTTTAATGAAGCATCAACAAGCAACACTAAAAAAACAGAATTTATGAAACCGCAAAATGAGGCACCCTTTGGCGACAGCCCCCTGATTGTAGGGAACGACCCTCTTAGTGTACAAACGGCCCCCAAAGCAAATCAGGGACCGTCTGTCTGTTCATTAGGAAATGAAAAATCTATTTCTTTTTAAAAAAAAATTTAAGTACTAGACCAAAACATATAATGGTAAATAACGTTGTAATTTCTGTTGCTAGTGATTATGAGGTTAAACGATTTTATAAACCTTCCTTAAAACCCGGAGTTGGATTTTCTAAACCGGACTTTAGGTCAAAAACTCCACCTCCTAGGAGAATAAATATATCTCGCCCTCGATCTAAAACATCGCAACCAAAAAAAATCTTGGATGAAAAAATCGTCCAAATGGCTTTCCCGTAACTTGGAATAACTTCCAACCTCAAAGTTACATGACATGGGGAATATGTCCTCCATTTCCACATTCCAATCAAATGCAACAAATTCAAGGGATGTTTAATACTAACAACTTTGGACCCATGAGATATTGGGGACCAAATGTTTGAGTTATCGTGTTATATATATAGATATGCCTTGGAATTGATTTGGAGCTCGACGAGTGGATAAAAGATAGTGGATGATCTAAGCACATGACGGGCAACCGAAAGGTTTTCACTACCTACAAGGCATATAATGGAGGTAACGTCGCTTTTGGTAGTAATCTACGCGGTAACATCATTGGCAAATGTACGATCTTTAATGACTCACTTAATATTGATAATGTAGAGCATGTAGATAATTTAAGATTTAACTTTCTAAGTGTTGGTCAAATATGTGATAATAAATGTAAAGTAATATTTTTCAAACATGGTAGCGAAATTATTAAGGATGGAAAGGTCATAGGTAGAGGTATTAGGAACATCGGCTTGTATGTGATGAAATTAGGAAAGAAGCCGAAAGACAAAATTTGTCTTACAACGATTGTTCAAAAACTCCAATTTGGGGCATAGGAGATTAGGTCACGCAAATATGCGTCTAATTCAATCGCTAGCATCTAAGGAACTAGTTACGAATTTACCTAAGCTTAAGTTTGATCAACATTTTTGTAATGCTTGCAAAATTGGAAAACAAGCTCACGCTAGTCACAAAGCTAAGAATATAGTCTCAACGACTAGATGCTTAAAACTCCTCCATATGGATCTTTTCAGTCCATCTGTCGTACGGAGTTACGGAGGAAACCTCTACACCTTAGTAATGGTAGATGACTATTTTAGGTATACATGGACAAGATTTCTTAAAACCAAAACCAAAGTTTTTGAGCAATTTGAAATCTTTATTAAGAAAATACAAAACCAACTAGGATGTTCAATAGTGTCAATTAGGACAGACCACGATAGGGAATTCTATAATGAAGTGCAATTTGGAGAATTTTGTAATGTCAATGGTATTACACATAACTTCTCGGCTCCACACACTCCACAATCAAATGGTATGGTAGAAAGGAAAATTAGGACTCTACAACAAATGAGTAGAAAGATGTTAAATAAACAATCGTTACCATAAAAGTTTTGGTGTAATGTTGTAGATACATCAACCTACATCCTCAACCAAATCCTAATTCGAGTCATCTTACTAAAAACACCATATGAACTCTTGGGAGGTAGGAAACCTACTCTTGATTACTTCAAAGTGTTTGGAAGCAAGTGGTTCATTCTAAACACCAAAGACTACCTCACCAAGTTTGACCCAAAGTTATACAAAGGTGTTTTCCTAGGTTACTCCCAAAATAGTAAAGCTTATATCATCCTAAACAAACACACCATAAAAATTGAAGAATCACTCAACTTGACATTCGATGAAACTCCTCCACCATCTATAACATTACCCTTGATGGATGATGACTTAAATGAAGAAGAAGCAATTAAGGTTACCGAAAAGAACAACATAGAAAATGACATTGAGGAAGAAACTTTAGAAGTTGACAAAATTGTCAACATTAAGGAATCTAAAAACCATCCATTAGACAACGTCATAGGAAACCTTAACCAAAGAACTCTCAAGTCTCAAGCCCAAAACCAAAGTAACTTCTTTTGTTTTATATCAACTATAGAACCTAAGAATGTGAATGAAGCCTTAAATGATAAAGGTTGGATACTTGCAATGTAAAAAGAATTAAGCCAATTCATTGTAATTGATGTTTAGGAGTTAGTACCACATCCTAAGAGTATGAAAATTATAGGAACTAAGTGGGTATATAGAAATAAGCTAGACGAGAACGGAGTCGTATCTTGTAATAAGTCTAGGTTAGTAGCTCAAGGTTATAATCAACAAGAGGGAATTGATTATGACGAAACTTATGTTCTTGTAGCTAGATTAGTGTCCATTAGGATTTTATTAGCCTATGTTTGTGCCTTAGATTTTAAATTATTCCAAATGGACATAAAAAGTGCATTCCTAAATGGTTTTATCAATGAGGAGGTATACGTGGCACATGGGATTCATTGATTTTGAAAAACCAAATCATGTTAATAAACTTAAAAAAGCATTGTATGGTCTTAAACAAGCTCCTAAAGCACTTTTTACAAAGAAGAAAGGTTCAAATCTCATCATCGTTCAAATATATGTCGACGGAATTATATTCAGTTCAACTTGTCAAAAGTTGTGTGATGACTTCGCCAAAATCATGCACGATGAGTTTGAAATGAGGATGATAGGTGAACTAAACTTCTTCCTTGGATTACAAATAAAACAAATGCAAGATGGCATCTTCTTTAATCAATCTAAATATATTAAAGATATGCTTATTAAATTTGGCTTAAAAGATTCTAAACCAATGAAAACACCCATGTCCTCACATACGAAACTCACGAAAGATGAAGAATGTAAGTTCATAGATAGTACTAAGTACCAAGGCATGATAAGTAGTTTATTATACCTAACGGCAAGTTGGCCTGATATCATGTTTAGTGTCTTCCTTTGTGCACGCTTCTAAGAGGAACCCAAAACCTCTTATCTTGAAGCGGTTAATCGTATCTTCTGATACATTAAAGGCACTATACACTTAGGATTATGGTATCCTAAGGAGACCGGCATAGAAACCGTAGTATATGCCGACTCAGATCATGCGGGAGATTATGTGGACGGAAAAAGCACTAGCGGTATTTGTACGTTCGTAGGATGTTGTCTAACATTGTGGTTCTCGAAGAAACAAACCACTCTTGCTATATCCCTGACCGAAGCCAAATACATAAGCGCCGAAAAGGCATGTCAACAAGCACTATGGATGAAACAAGCTCTTATCGACTACAACATTTGACTCAACGACGTTTTGATCATGTACGACAATAAAGGCGCGATTGACCTAAGCAAAACCATGTGCAACACTCGCGAACGAAACACATCGAAATACGACACCATTTCCTTTGGGAAAACATCCAAAAAGGAAACATCTCCATTGAAAAAGTCTCGTCTAAAGATAACATCGCCGACATTCTTACTAAACCCCTCAAGCGCGAATCGTTCAATTATCTTCGTCTAGGTTTAGGAATGATAGAACACATTCTGTAAATCGTTCTCTTTTTTCTTCTAGTCTCGATTGTAGTCTATGTTCCATTCCGTGAGAACTTAATTACTTCATCCAAAGTATTTTAAGCATTTTTAATTAGCGAAATGCAAATTAAAATGTCACTTTTTTTGAAAAAATCATCAAAAATCAAGTCTAAAACCCCTCTACTGGGGACGGCCCCCATAAATCAAACGGCCCCCTGATTTAGCCAGGCGGCCCCCATATATTTGTGGGTCCGCGGGCAGCAGGCCATGTAATGTCTGATCATTTTTTTTAAAACACAAAAACAAACACTACCCCTCTTCTCCATCTCAGCGACGAACGAGAGAAAAACCCACCAAATTTCAAAATCGACCACTAAAACTTAATTTGAAGGTGCAATCAACATCAATTATCATTCCAAACATCATAAACATCATCAATTATAAGTTATTTCATCATTTTTCTTCTCAATCTGTGTCTAGGATTCGATTGAACTCAAAATCAAAAATTAGGGGTTTTTAATTTTTTGAGTGTTATTATGCAATTAAGACTAGAACAATACAATGTATAACTATTATGCTTCTCGTCGTTATAGGGTTTGCATAATTGAGTGTGCTTGGCAAAATTTTCAATATGAACAAAACCCCAATTTATTTTTTAAAAATTTCTCACGTTAGAAACTTCATGAAAAAGTTTTAATGCATTGTTAATATATTCCAAAAATGTTTTTGCACTCATGAATGATGAACTCATGATCATTGCTCGAAGAATATAGTTAATATATTTTTTTTTGAAACTTTGATTGAGCAAAATTGAACTAAGAAGCGTTTGGGTTAACTCATAGGTTTTTATTTAGAGTCGAGTTAACCGCAACTCAATATTTGTTGCATATAGGCACACACTAGGCATAAATTTTCAACAATTCGAATTCATAATGATAAAAATTATATATCTATTAATTTTTTTAGGTGATAATGCCTCGTGTAACTGCGTTGAACCACAAAAACACTCGTGACTACATTCCAATTATTTCCAATGAATTTACTCCACCTTTGAAATATAAATTTGAATTTATTGAAAATCGTCACATTCATGAGGGTTGGGTTGTGGATCCTAACTTTGATGATATAATTTATCTTAATACCATGTTTGGAATGATCGGTTTTGATTGTCTTCAAAAAATAAGTGAGCAAATTGTTCCCCGGTTCATTCTTGAGTTCTATAGTCAATTCCAACTTTCCTATAATTCGGAAGGTAACATGTTGGTCGAGTTCATCATTCAAAACAAATTCTTTTCTTACACTCTTGAAGAGTTCGGTCTAATCCTCGGTATTCCTACCGAAGTTCATTGTTCATTTTCTGACAAATGGTCTCTCGATAATTTGGCTTTTAGTGTACCCTCAATAGGTCATTATCAAACCACCCCTCCTACTCCCGATGAAATCAAAACCTACATCCAACTCAACCACGTGGAACCCTTAACCCGTACCCGCCATGGTTAAACTATTGATGTCGAGGAAAATCAAATTTTAACTCGGGAAATCCAAACCAACATGAAAACTTGGGTCAAAATTATTCGTGAAAATGTCTTTTATCTTGGTGGCAACCAGGATCATGTTCTGGCTTGTTTGTGTCATATGCTCTATTATATCGTGACTTCCACGAGATACAATCTTGCATTCTTCGTTGTAAAAGGAATGGAGTTGGTCACGCATCAAGCTTGGTTAATTCTACCCTATGATATGTTGTTGACTTGCTTGTTTGATTATGTCATGTCAAATTCTCCCGAGTTATTAAATGATCGATATTTTTTGTATGATCGTGTCATGTATCCTCTCGCTCCTCAACATGAGGAAAGACACGAAAGGATTATGGCACGAAAAGAGGTCGTCATTCCACTTCCGCTTCCGCCTCCTTCGCCTTTGATCATCCATCATTCTCTCATCATGTAGATGATGATAATGATGAAGGTACTTCTCGTGTTAGCACTCCTTCCCCCACTCATTTTGTTAATTCTTTGTTAAATGAAATTCCTCAAGTGTTTTCAAACCCTCCTCATGATGATCAAAACATGGAAACCTTCTTTACTCGCCAAACCAAAATTCTAAACCGTCAAGTCCAAATGCGAGATGAGCATAGAAGTGGGTTAAGGTCAATCGAGAAGGGCATCAACAACTTGTTGAAGGGAAATAAGAAGTGAGCAATTTAGAGATTCCTAAAAATAATTTCATTGATGATTAGCACTTATTTAAACTTGTTGGTATTATTTTCGCACTTGCTATGCTTTAGAACTTAGAGTTATCGGTAATTTCGTAGGCTACTTGGTACGTAGTTTTGGAAACATAGTTTGCCTTATATGATCGTTTAATTTTATCATCCTTGAACATATTTGCATGTTACTTGAGACATTATGCTTCTTGATCTTGATATATATGAAATTATCATGCATGCTTAGCTATTTCTTTCTCTATGCCTATACTTGATTCCCCACTAGAATTTAGATTAGCTAGTTTTATATACTTGGAAGTTTTCTAGCTTAGATAATTCTTGAGGAAATAGGAATGGTTGCAAAAGGGAACCTCTAGGATATCGTTTTTCTACACAGGTTTGAAAATCAGGAAAATCTGGAAAAATCTCGTATCCTCCAGAAAAAGGCCCCCATAAACCTGGAACGCCCCCCCTAATATATCTAGGATTGTCCTAATATTTATGGTATTGCCTATAGAAGTCACGAGATTTTTACTGTTTTCTCTTTAGTTTATGTGCAGTTGACCATCTTTCTTTTAGCCCTAGCTACCTTTTTGCATTTTGCTAAACACATTTTGGAAAAATAATTTTCTATAACCATTCTTTACCCAAACAATCCACTACCTCTTGATTAAGTAATGATCATCCTCCTTATTCTCTTCATCATCTTCATCGTATTCTTCTTCCTCTATGGACTCTACCTAAGCTTCTTCTTCCAACCCTCTAAAGAAGATCAAACTTACCATAATTCCACCAAGAAAACTCTTTGTGGACCTAACCCAAGAAGATGATGACACTCCTTCACCATCTCCTTTAGCAAAATCTTCATCTCCATCTCCACCTAATGCATCATCAAAAACTCCATCAACCAAAGAAACATCATCCACTTTTGGAACCACCTTATCTTCTTTTGAATCAAAACCACATTCTTCACCTCTTTTTTCAAGAAACACACATTCTCCTTAACCAACCAATCCTTTTCTTCATGACCCATTGGATGCTCCTCCAAGACCCTCAAATCCACTTTTACTCCAAAGTCATCCTTCTTTGGATATTACTCTTTCTCTTTCACCTATTACTCCTCTTGATCACATGTTTGAGACTCCATCACCACCTCCACAACCACCACCTCAACCACCTCTAATGGGCCATCCCATCTTCTTTAATGTTCTTGACTATCATGGAGCACATTGTCTATGTTGCTTCAACAACCAAAATCCCATCCTTTATCTTAGGGATGAGATGCATTACATGTTTTCTCATATTGAATATCTCCTCATTTCCGCTATTGCATCGCCTTCTCCACCTCACCATTAAACATCATTTATGTTTCCTAATAAAAGTTTTCACCCCACCTTTTGTTTAAGCCATCCTCTACGAATCAAGAATCACCTAGGAGTTATGTGCTTTCTTTTAGAATGTTAATGTAGTTATGCTTCTACCTTTAGTTTTAGTAGTGTTGTAAAATTCATACCTTTCAAGTATGAATTTATTTTATGCTTATGAATTAATGGCTTTATTTTATTAGTATTATGGGTGATTTGAGTGCATTTTTGTGTTGGCTACTTCTATTATCATTTTTAAGCCATCTTTATATATATTTGTCAGGATATTGCTACAAGTTAGACATATACATTGCACTCGTCTTTCTAACTTGTTGATCCCGTTTTGAACAGATCTTTAACTCAGCTGATATAAGGTTTAGTTGTATTGGATAAATCCAAGACAACTATGGTAGAAACTTTGATTGGGAATATCACAAACTATGCGAAAACTAGGTTGTGATACTAAGAAGATAATAACAATTAACCAAACGTTGCAGCTTCAATATATTAGGGTTTACAAACTTGAAGCTATAACTAACTATGAGTAAAACGTGTATATGATGATTGTGTAGAGATTGATATATTTTCTCTACACCCTAGGACCTCCTTTTATAGTACAAGGAGTCCTAGTAGGTTACAATACAATTAATATTTTCCTAAGTATTTTACATCAATACTTTCCTAATAAACCTTGTAACCTACTCATCATTTTAACGTAATAAACTTTCCATAACGTATTCACCTTTCCTATTCACACATTTAAGAGTTGACAAAACGCGTAGAAGATAATGCATATCTTTTCCTATAATAGCTCATGCATATCTCTTAAATGGTACTAACTATTTTATACTGGCGGTACAAACTAATACTAATGGTACAAACTATAACTGTCGGTACTTTCTATTACAACTAGCGGTACTAAGTCAGGAAAGCATAATTCCCAACAGCATAGTTAATTCAAACAGCATCAAGGAATCTTTAATTCCCAACAATCCTCCCCTAAACTTGATATTCACTTTGTTAACATCAGGTTTCTTCTGTGTAAGCTTCTTGATCATCAGGAGGATGTATCCAAACACTTTTTCACTTCTAATTGCTGTTTGAAATCTTGTTGTTCTTGTTTCTAGCATCATTTGAAGTCTCATCAATGAAGGTAACCTCTGCATCTGCATCATCAATCCTCCCCTGTTTGGATGCATCCTCACCTAAACTTTCTTCATTATCAGATATGTGGTTTTTAAATTCTCAAAATCACGAACCATGTTAAGAAAATTGGTACAAAGAATCATCAATTCAACAAGTTTAAAACTATCCTTATCACTTTGAAGTAAATCATATAAATGTATAGTTTTTGGCAAACTACCAGTCATAAACGGATTTGATGATTCTTTATCGGTTGACGTTTACCCCGGAATAGCCAATTCTTCATAATAAAACATGGTGAATTGACAACCATATAGTTTTGGGCAAACTATCAGCTATCAACAGATTTGAGAAGTCTTTAGCAAGAGCCGTTTGCTTTGGACTAGCCAACTCTTAACTGTGAAGCATGGTGAGTTGAGAACCATATAGTTTTTAGCAAACTATCAACTATCAACGAATTTGAGAATTCTTTACCAGATGTTGTTTGCACTGGAATAGCCAATTCTTAGTGTCGGTTAGTGATTGTTATTTAATTAAACTATAATATATATAATATATAATAAAATATATAAATATATATAATCTAAAAAAACACAACAAATCAATAAAACCAGGAAGCAGTATAGAGTTTTCCCGGGTCGTTAATCCCCAACGAGGCTGTGCTGGAAAATCGATACAGTCGGAAGATTGGAGTTTGAAAGAGAGAAATGATTTGAGAGTGTGGAAAGCTAAATTAAACAATAATAAACAAAAACGATTAAGAAAAACCTAAAAATTACGAAATTAAACTAAAAAACGAGAGCACGAATCCCGAACAAAGGGTCAAAAACCTAAAATCTTCAAAATTAACCCTACAAAGAAATTTTCACTTCTAAACTACTCTAGGGGACTAATAACGAAGAATGAAAAAGACTAGACTGAAAACGGAGGTCGTTTGACCCAAAAACGAGTCAAGACAAAAACCGCACCCGAGCCCCGTTCTTTAAAAATCAAAAAGTTACAAAAATGACCCTACGAAAGTTTTTATATTTTTCCTACGAAATATATGACTAAAGAAAATTTTCTAAAAAAGAAAAATATTTTTTTGATAATTTTTGAATTTTTTATGAATTTTTTAAACTTTTAACTAAATTAAATTATAAAAAATACTAAACTACTTTTAAAAATTCTGAAAAATTTACCTAAAATACTAGACACTACAATTATCCTACGAAAAATAAGAAACCAAAAATTGGCTTATAAATAAGCCCGCAAATAAGCTGAGACAGCTTATAGCTTTAAGGTGGAAAAACACCTTAAATACAAAGCCACTTGGGACTCTAACGTAGAAGTCCCAAGGGCGCAGCGGTAAGACTTGTGTTATAAAAGGGGTGTATTGAGGGTTGAGGCCCGGGTTCGAGTCTTGCTCACCCGGGTTTCCCCTTATCTCCCCTTTTTTTTACAAAAACTTTTCAAACAAACTTGTTAAGCTCCTTGAGCTTAACAATTTTCATAACTACAACTTTTTTAGAAAAGCTAAGAATAAGCTGAAAAAGGGCTTTTTGTTGGGCAGTTTGCTTAAATAAGCTTAAGGCAAAAAGAGGCTTTTTCTTGGTGACTTTTTGGACTAATAAGCTAGAATTTGAACTAATAAGCTGAAAGAAGTTATGTAACCTAACCTAATAAGCACTAATGAGTTAAAATCTACAACTAAATAAGCTGAAAAGGGCTTAAACTAGACATAAAGCTTAAATAAGCTTAAGGCTTAAATGGCTAAATCTTCTTGACTGTTAACACAAAATAAGCAAGCAAAGTTGGAAAATGGGCTAACACAACTAAACACACAAATAATATGAACTACCAAGGACAAGAATAAGCAAATGAGATAAGCTCAATAAGCCAGAAGTGGCTTAAACACTCAGCAGTACTAACTTTGGAGTTAGTACTGCTAGGGTGTTTTTAAGGCAAAAATGGCTTATTTAAACACCCAATAAGCAATGGGCATGGGAAAATAAGCTAGCATAGGCAACAAAGGGAACTAATAAGCAAGTAGAAACTGAATTCAACAACTAATAAGCTCCTAATAAGCTAGAAAAAGAAAATAAGCAATTTACTACACTATGCTAAGTAAAACAGTCAAGGCCCTACTTTAAGCTTAAAAATAAGCTATCAAAAGGGCTTCCTAAGGTCTGAGCTTGTTAGGGCTTATAGAAGAGCTTATTGGCTTTCTAGAAAAGCCAAAAGCTTGGGCTGAGGCCCCCTAATAAGCTAGAACAAGTGGCTTAAAGTTGGTGGTCTAGCACCAGGGGAAATGGACTAAAGACAAGGGGCTTATCTTGACAGCTAAAAATAAGCTGTCAAATAAGCTCAAAATGAAAAACTAGCTTAAAACAGATTGAGCATAGCTTAAAGTGAGCTTGTGCACAAATTTTGGGAACCTAAAACACTAATATACCTGCTGATTTTTGAGAATGAAAATGGGGCACATTTTGACCCTTTGAAAGACTAAAAAATGTTGACAGTCTATCACCAAATGCAAATGACACCCATTAGCTTATAACCACTAATTTTTGATATTCACAAATGACACCTTTTGAGACTAAAACTCAGGTTTACAATGGCTTATCCAATTAAGCACTTTGGTCTCTTTTAAAACCCACAGTATTAAAGGACAATTTAGAAAACTTAAAAAAAACAACTCTTGGACTTAAAAACTTTTTGAAAACAGACTCAAACAAGCTTAATAACTTAGGCTAAAGTTGACCATGTGACAGCAACCCATGTCATTCCCTTTTTGACCCATTTTAGACTTACCCCAAACACCCTCTTATATTTTAAAACTGGATTTTAAAGCTTACAAAAACTAAATTAAGCTAAAACTTTTGAAGTTAACTAGCAAACATGCAATAATAAACACTAAAAAGTAAAAAACAAAGAGAGATAAGCACTTTTAATAAGCTACTAAGCAAACAGTGAAAATAAGCTGAAAAATTAAAAAGGCATACCTGAACTCCTTGCTCAAAACAGGAGTGGAGTCAATCCTAAATATGCTCTAATACCTACCCAAGCTTATAATAAGCTAAACTAAGAAACCAATGAGCCATCCATTATTGCTCATTCATCCACAGCTTATCAAACAGTAACCCGTTTTTTTTCTTTTGAATTTTTCTTAAATTTTTGTATAAAGGTTTAAAAACAGATTATAAATTGCTTATATAAGAGCTTAAAAGAAACAAGAATTTAGAAACACAATTTGAAACTTAAACCTCAATTTTCATTAAAAATCATAAGTACATAAAAGCTAGTTTAAAACTTAAAAAACTAAAACTGAACTTCTAAAAAAACTACACACCTTTGCCTCAAGGCTTACAAAAGACTTATATAGAAAGACTAAGCTAGGGTTTGGGTCTTGGTCTTCTCTTGTCTTCTTCCTGGGTGTGCTTCTTTGTAGACACAATAACAGCTGTGTGCTTGTTGTGAGTGTGTAGAAAACACAAACAAATCTTAGCCCTTCATTTATCTTGGTGCCCACTCAAAATGATCTCACCCGTATGATTTCTTGAGCCAATGAGAATTTGGAGGATTGCCAGCATGTACAAAGACCATGTGGGGGGGGGGGGCTTATGAGGGTGATAGGTTTGGAGGGATGTGGGGAGGTCAACGAAGTTGACAAGGACAGGATGTGGGGTTTAGGATTTGGCGGGAAATGTGTGTAGAAGATATACAGTGTTTTAAATCCAGGGGTGAAGGTTTGGGGGTTTGACACAATTAGTCCTCCAAGGTGTATGTGTTTGTTGCATCACACGTCCTTGTGTTAATGATATTTTGGGGACTTGGCAGAAACACCCCTTGAGGGTTATAAATGTTATTGCACCCATGGTCCTCGTGAGTTATAGTTTTAGGGACTTGGCAGACTTGGCCCTTGTGGTTAATACTTTGGGCAATTGGCAGTTTTGGCCCTTGTGAGTATTTTTCCTCTTTTCCTTTGTAAAATAAGTTAGGGACTTGGCAGAATTGGTCCCTAAACTTATTTTTCTTCACTTTTTGACCTTGGGATTTGTCTTGACTTTGTCTTTTCCACGCTTTTCCATTCCGTGTCCGGTTTTGTCGTTTTGGCTTTGTTTTTTGTCCTTTTCTTAGATATCCGTAAAACAAGCATATATTTGGTATTTTAAGTCCGTTTTTGGTTATTTTAGCTCGTTTTTAAAGGTAAAAGGTATGTGTAATTAAACACATACCAAAATCCCCCATACTAAGGTATTGCCGTGTCCTCACGCAATGCTATGAAGTAAGCATTTAGAAAACTAAGAATCTCAATCACCCTCGACTAATAACTTGGAAAAGTAGCTAAGTGTTCATCGAGGAAGTTAAAGACTCATAAGTTTTGAAAATCCCCGTCTTTACCATTTTTTATATATACACCTATTCCTACACATCTTTTTGTATTTTTCATTTTTCATTAATCAACTTAACTAGAACGTTTTGACTTTCGTTATTTAATAACTTTAAGGGATCATAGAACAAGATGCATTTCGATCCGAGAATGCCCCAAAAAGGATAAATTCATCGTTCCCGACTTTTCACTTATTCCAAACCAAGCTTAAAACGAAATCACCGTTAATTATGAGTTAAGATGCTAACACTACTCATATTTGCAATTTGTAAACTTTTCACTCCCGACAATTTATATCTTAGGTGTATGTGCTGATTATTTGCAAATAATAAAGTAAATAATACTGGGAATAAAATAGTTAGTGTTGTTGGAGGGCAATAGGGAAACTGCTGTTAAGGCCTCAGCAGGTTGTAATTGGAGATCCAAAAGATATTACTGGAACAAAGTCTCCAAATACAATAGTGGATCAAACTCTAGTAAAAATATCAATTCTAAAGATCCACTAAGCAGACCCAAGCCAGCAATGGCTTGGGTCCCTAAGAGAATCTAATTTCTATTATTTGATGTGCAGGTTGATATCAAAAAAGCTTTAAAGAAACAAAGGAATTGTTGATAGTGGATGTTCTAGGCACATGACTGGGAATTAAAGCCTACCATTGTTGACATATCTAGTATATATTGGTGGGCACCTGTTGCTTTTGGAGGTAGTAAAGGTCAAATAACCTAGTAGTGGTAAAAAATAATAACTGAAATAGTTAGAGATTTTGAGGGATGTGTTATACTCTTATGAAAATATCTTAAGCAATTTAATCTATTTTTGTGTAACAAATGATGTGGACAAAGGAAGGAACAAGGTTCTCTTCACTGACTATTGAATGTCCTGTGTTGTTCTCTGGACTTTAAGTTCCTGATGAAAATCTAGTGATTACTTAGAGTCCCAGACAAAAACAATACTGTTTAGTTTCAACCTAGAGAACATTATTCCTACTGGAGGTTTAGCTTGTTTGATTGAATAAGCGCACAGTTGTTGAATTAAAAATATAGCATAGAAGGTGGGTCATCGTAAATTTAAAAATTTAATAACAAATTGTAAAGGGAAACTTGTTTAAGTGGTTTTTCATTTCAAAGATTTTTCAAAAATGACAAATACTGTTTGACTTGTCAGAAAGGAAAGCAACAAAAAGGCCTCCTGTAAGGCCAAAGTAGTGAGCTCTACTTAGTCAGCACCTTTAAGCTTTTTTACATATGGGCTTATTGGGACACCTTCATCTGTAAATGAGCTAATAAAACCATAGACTTATTGCCTTGTTATCACTGATGATTTTAGCAGGTTTAGTAGGTGTTCTTTTTATGAACTATGGATGAAAATAGTTGGCCATCTCTTATAGGACTTTTTAAGACAAATTGGAGTTCCAATTTAAATCAAAAAGGTTTTAAAACTTATTAGATGAGATAATGGTACAGAAGTCAAGAACTAGGGAAATTATTGATATTCTGTAGGTTAAAAGGGATTAAGAGTGGAATAAAGTTAAAGACAAAAAACTCACACAATCAAAAGGGAGTTGCTGTGAGAGGGAAGAACATGACCCTAATTGAGGCCTACAGATACAATGCTAAGCAGATTAATTCTTTATACCTAAAACTTTTTGGGCTGAAAAAGTTAAGTACTATTTGTTTTGTCCTAATAGGGTGTTATGTGGACCAAGACTTACAAACTAAGACATACTTATAAAACCTTATAACTGGTAAACTACTAATCATAAGCTTATAAGACCCTTTTGGGTGCACATGTGACCATCTTGAATTCCTTGACCACCTAGGCAAAGAGTTTGATAGAAAAAACGTCTGGAGTGTTAGGTTTTTAGTTGGGTATTCTATAAATAGAAGGCTTTTTAGAGGTTTACCAAATTTAGAAACCAAGAGGGTTGAAGAAAACCTGCATATAAACTTTTTAGAAAATAAACCTAATGTTGCAGGGAAAGGACCTAATTGGCTGTTTGATCTTGATTATTTAACTGATTCCATGAACTATCAGCCTGTTACTACAGAAAATAAAGCTAACAAAACTGCAGGTCCAAAAGAAGCTAATCATAGTACAATTTCACAAGATAATATTGATGCAGGAAACTCTGAAATGGAAGCTGAACCTGCTCAAGAATACTTTGTACTGCCATTATGGTTTTCTTATACTTCAACAGTCAAGCTGTTCAGATGCAAAGAAAGAATGGAGGATGATCAAAGGCTAATGGCGGTAATGTTCAAAGACACAAATGACGTGCCTAATTGATCAGAAGGATTCAATAGCCTTTTTGGAGGAGCTCTTAAACTAGGCTTCTATTAAATGACAAAAGAAAAGGGATGGCTTAAGGATGCAGCTGAAGCTTTAGAAAGGAGTTTGCTCAAATGTACTGAGGATATTGCCTTATTTAAGAGGAGCTGCTAGACGCTACCAGTACTAACACAATTAATATCTGTTAGATTTGCCATTTTAGTACTCGCCAGTCCCTACAAGAGTTTTAGTACTTGTGGACCTGAATCTACACCATCAATGACCAAGATGCATTCTCATGTACCTGCTCTTGAGTTTATTTATTAACCAATCCACAGTGTTGGGATTTTTACCAATCTGTCTCTTACTGATGATGAGGGTGCCAGATGGTGACTTTCACTTATTTTGAAAAAACCACTGTCGAATGTTAGTCCTTTCCAACATCAGGATAACACTCATTCTTAATAAACAACATCAAATTCTTGGACGATCCAACCTTTAGCAGTCTCAGGACAAGGATGCATAGTGAACAATAGTTTGGATAATCATGCTTTTGTTAGCTATATTCAATAAGACAGAAAAGCAATAATCACTAGGATTTCAAGCAATTGTTTGTTTGTATTGATTCCTTTATCAGATTAAACTCTAAGAAGATTTATCAAGTCCTCTTGAAGGATGTTAGTGGCTGTTGATTGCTATGCCTAAAGATGAGAGTAGTGATTGCAACTCAGAGTTTGAAAGTTGGCGGTTTATGGTTTTGACTTGCACTTTTGGAAAGTGGATTTTGGATTATATAAAATTTAAATTGGGGGTGTCAGGTTTGTTGTCTGGTTGTTTTTACTGGTTCGTTGTAGTTAGAAAATAAGGGCAAGGTTGGTAGGCCAGGGATATTAGACAATAGGAAGGGATAAGACTATATGATAATGGTCTTTTGCTATGTGCGCTAGGATTTGAAGCAATCAGGATATTTTTGGCCTTTGCTTCTTTATATGGAATCATAGTTTATCAATTGGATGGTGAATAGTGCCCTTCTTGTATGGCACAATTGTGAGGGAGGTGGTATGTGTCTTCTACACCTCAAGGTTTAGTAGTTACTAAATACAGTTATTTAAGAAGTCTCTACAAAGTTGTAAAAAGCTCTGTATGGTTTACACCCAAGCTCCAAGAGCCTGGTGCTATGATAATTTATTACTTTATTGTTATAGAATGAGATAACAGAAGAGGAAACCATTGTCAAGATCTTTTCATCAAGATGAAACAAGAATGTTATCATGTTGGTAAACGGTTTATGTAGATGATATTAATTATTTTTGGTTCTACATAGCATAAGTCTTGCGTTGTGATGATACTTTTGAGGCAATATAAAGTGCTGATTCCAGTGAGTTTTTCCTATGGGAGAGCTCAACCTGCTTTCTTGGATTACAGGTCCAGCAGAAAGATGTGGTTATTTTTATTAAGTCAAGATAAGTATGTTGCGAGGATCCTGAAAGAAGTTTGATTTTGATAGAATTGGTGAAGACTTGTCCGACACTCAATTGAGGGACCCAGAAGCCCTTGATCAAGATGAATGATGCTGTGATGTGGAATGTACATATTCCTTTAGATCCCATGATTGGCTCTTTAATATTACCTTGTACTGGATTCTAGGACTGATATTTTGTTTGCAGTTTGTGCTTGTTCTAGTTTTTAGGGTAACTCCAAATTACACTCACATCTTTCATGCCTGTGAGAGGTTCGTTAGGTCTCAAGGCAACCTAAACTGGGCCTTTGGTTATACTTTGAGTGTCATCATTTGACCTAGAAGCCTATTCTGACAGTGATTATGCTGGAGCAAATCTGATCAGGAAATCCACAACTGAAGGTTGTTAATTTATTGGCATGAGAATTATTCTGGGCAGTGAAAGTATAAAACATTGGTGGCTAACTTAACTACAGAGGCAGTGTATGTTGATGCTGACAATGCTTGTGGGATAATATAAGTATTGTGGGTTAAGGATTAAACTTGTTAGACTATGGGTGCAAATTTTATGAACACAAAGATTTACATTGATAATGAAAGACAATCTGCATTGTTTAAAGAATCTTGTGTTTCACTCCAAAACAATGCATTGCTGAGATTCAAGGCACCACTTCATTAGGGATGGCTTATGTGGTGATTAAGGCTTTTTCCAGGTGCTTAAGATTCACACTGATGATAATGTGGCTGATCTTTTAACCAAAGCTTTTGATGTTAGCAGATTCAATTTCTTAATTGTTAACATTGGAATGATCAACCTATAAGCTTGCATTGTTTAAGGGGACGGCGAATTGGCAGGTTGATTTGTATTTTTACAGTTTCAAAAAAATGATTGTTAAGGTTCATTTATGAATCTTTAGGATTGAAGATATGAGAGCTACATACGGTACTAAGTTAGTTTGTGTCCTATTTTGGTTAATACTAGTAGGGCCAAAAACTTAGTACTGCCAGGCCAAAACTTAGTACTGACAGTACTAAGATTGAACGTATGAAGCTGGAAGCCATGATGGAGGAAAGAAGGATCTTTAAGTGTTGGTTGGGCTGTCATTACCACACAAAAAATAGGTCATCAGTTCACCCATGTCTAACAAGACATCAAGAGAACTGTCTAGTCACAGAGAAACGGTTCTTGGTAAAGATTTCTCAAGTCCGTTTAATGGCTGATAGTTTGCCAAAAACTATATGGTTCTCAACTCACCATGCTTCACAGTAAAGGAGTTTGGCTAGTCCAAAAGCATACGGCTCTTGGTAATAGAATTCATCAAATCGTTTAATAGTTGTTAGTTTACTCACATAAAACTATTATGGTTATCACACTGCCACCATGTATTGTAATGAAGCATTGGCTCTTATTCCCAGAGCAAAACGGGCTATGGTAAGAAATATTCAAATCCGTTTTAATGGACTGGTAGTTTGCAAAAAAAATTACCAAGCAAACTTACTTGGTGTCAGCTACTTAGCTGTTGATTGAGATGCTGTGATGATGAACCAAAGACTAGAAAACTAAACGAATTTCAAGTTTACAATAAGGCAGTAACTAAAGAGTTCAAGTTCTTCTATCAAAGAGTGATAAAGAGCGTTAAGCAGTGTATTTGATACATCTCCCTAGTGTTCAAGATGCTCAAACTGATGAAAACAAACATAAAGGTTTAACAGTTGAGTCATCATAGTTTAGGGGAGGATTGTTGGGTTTTAGAAGTTGCCTTAAAACTTAGGCTGCTACCTTATATAAGGTACTGCTGCTAGTTATACTTAGTGTTGCTGGTTGAAGACTGCTAAAGTTGAAAGATATTAGACTAAGTCACTTAGTATGGTAGTGTTGGTATAGTTTGTTATCTGCCAGTACATTGTTAGTATGCCAGTATAGTTAGTGATGTTAGTTAGTAATTTTAGTACTTGCTAGCATATAATAGTTAGTACTGTTAGGATGATATGCAATAAGTTATAATAGGAGATTAGATATGATTATCTCTTCACATGTTTTGTAAGCCCATTAGGGTTTTTCCTTGGTGTATAAAAGGAACCCTACGGCACTAGTTAGAGATATAACTCCTCTCACAAATTTTCATTGTTAGTAATCTGAAAACCTAGAACCTAGCAGATTAATAGTAATCGAAGTTCTGTTTTATTCATTGTTCTTCTTAGCAGTATAAGTTAGTTTCCGCATAACTTTTATTGTTATGGTCATTGTTTCTCTTGTAGTTAGTTTGGATTTATCCAGATTGAATACCACCCTTAACAAGCTAGAAAGATCATGTATTAGTAGTTGAACTATTTCCCATAGATCATTGGCAACTCTGTGATGACTAACAAGAGAGTAGACACCAGATGGTAGCCCTTGAAGATTGATATTAGTTGCCTTGAGATCACAATCAGCTTGAATTTTCTCAGTTGCAGACAATTCCCTCATATTTCTTTGTCCTAGTCACATCATTTTCTTCAATTGTAAGCCAAATGAGTGGACCATGTTCAACTGATTCAAGTATCATTCTTCCATGCTCTCTGTTTTGCATGTAAAGTTCCATTCTGCTTTTCCAGTAATCATACAAGTGTTTCTCCAACATTGGTGGACGATTGTCACCACCAGAGAGTATCATGAATTCAGCAAGAGTAGACATTGTTTTTAAATGTTGGTATGCAAAAGATTACTTTTTGATCGAACGGTGGTAGGAAGTAATTGTGTTAAAGTGAGATGTCTTTTAGGTGTATTAAGTCTTAAAACTACACGGGGATTTTACAACTCCTGATTAAACCGGGAAAACAAGTAAATGTTTCACGGGATTTTACAAACCAAAGAGATAAACCGTATAATTCACGATAGCAAATTTGATAAATTAGTCTTAGTCCAAGTACTAAATCGCTTTTGAAATTCGGGATTGAATCGCCTTTCAAATAAGGACTAAATCGCCTTTCAAAGAGAGTGTACTAATTTGCCTTCCAAAGAGACCGTGCTAATTCGCCTTCCAAATAAATAGTGCTAATTTGCCTTGCAAAGAGGAGGACTAAAACGCCTTGTAAAGAGAAGGACTAATTCGCCTGGCAAAGAGGAGGACTAAAACGCATTGTAAAGAGAAGGACTAATTCGCCTTGCAAAGAGGAGGACTAATTCGCCTTGTAAAGAAAGTGCTAATTTGCCTTCCAAAGAAGAGGACTAATTCGCCTTGTATAACAGATGACTAATTTGCCTTCTATTGCAACTGACTAATTCGCCTTCAACAAACAAGTGACTAATTCGCCTTCTACTATCCCACACCCAAAATTTTAACAACACAAAAAGACTCACTTTAAACATTTTTTACCCAATATTTTTGTACAACTAGTGATTCTAAGCCTATAGAAACCTGAAAAATGCAAACTTTATGGTTTTTAAGACAAAAAATTTGAAATCAAGATTTGTACCTTCAAAAGACTTTTGAACACAAAAATGCACAAAAATGATGTTTTTCTTGAATCTAAGCTAGTACACCCATATAACTAAGATACTAGATCATATTTACCAAGGTAGATGATATTTTAGTGTACTTAAAAGCTTCGAACACAAAGAAAAACAAAGAAAAAACACGCTACGGTTTGAAAATAGGTAAGAAAAACGCACACAAAAACCAAGCTATCACTCCATGGCTCTTGATACCAATTGTAGAATGTAAGTAATCTTTAACCACACCTATAAGTATGAAGAAATCTAAAGAGAGAAAGAGAGTGGAAAGTTGCTTCTAGTGAGAGAATGTGCAAGAGAATTATGTATTACTATGTGAAAATAATGAAACAACCAACACCCTCATCCGTTCCAAACCACACACACAAACAAGAATGTGTAACTAAGAGACGAAATCAATTATAGTATAATAGTATACGTATTCTAAAAGATTAAAGAAGATTGCTTTTGACCAAATCAATTCCTAAAATCTCCCGGGTCGTTTGTCCTCGGCGAAGTGTGAATAGAAAGTCGGTCTAGTTCGTGATCGCGTGATTTGAATGGTTTCAAAGATTTTGATTTGGTTTCTAATTCTACTAATGAAAACGCATAAAAACATGTAAAGGCAAACAAACAATTATGACAAGTAAAGCATTCAAGAAATTAGCACGTAAATGTAAACGGGAATTAATAAAACGCGACTAATTAAGCAAGTATATCAAATTTAAGCCCTACGAACGCAAATTTAATTTTAATAAATCCTAAATGACTAAAAATATATTTCAAAAAAAGAATTATATTTTTTTGATTTTTATTTTATTTATTATGAATTAAAAACACTTTTAATCTAAATAAAATATTAAAAATAGTAAACTATTTATGAAAATTCTAAAAAAATAAGGAAAAGTGCTTCAATGCAAGTAGAATCTAAGAAAAATAAAAGCTAGAACAGTTGGCCTTAATGAAAAGCTGCAAATAAGCTAAAAAATCACGATTAAGCTTAAAGGGAAAACAAGGGTTATTTATATTAAATGGTGTGGAAGGAATAACGAAAAGACTAAGTGAGCGAGTTGTTGTGAGTGGGGGTGTTAAATAATAGCAGTTAAGGTTGAGGTCACAGGGTCAAACATTGGGCCGTCCCTAACGGCTCAATATTTTGTTTTTGCACTATTTTTATTGTTTGAAAAAGCTTTTTATCTAAAAAATAAGGACTTTTTGTGAAATGACTTTTTCTGAAAACTTCTAATAGCTAAGAAAAGCTAACTTATTAACAGGAATGAATAAAAGCTAAATGAAATTAAAGCTTCACCTTGTTTGGACTTTATAAGGGACCATAAGCAAAAAGGACATCAAATAATCTAATAGCACTCCAAAAGCTATCCCTACATAAGTTCTAGAAACTAAAAGATAAAATTTCAATAAGCTAAACCTCAAAAAAGCTAAAAGAGCAGATTTAGACTAAAGGGCGAATTTACAAACTTTTAGAGCAATCTTCTAAGACAAAAAAAGCATTTAGAATCAAGCTAAAAAGCAACCAAGTTTATTGACAGCTTATTCCCTAGACTAAATAAAACAAGATAAACAAGAAAAGAGCTAATCTAATAAGCAAAGGGTAAGCTTAACAAGAACAGCAGTAACTAACTGAAGTTAGTACTGCAAGCTTGAGCAAGTTAAGTTCTGCAAATCTTTTAGCCACCATAATAAGCTTAAGCAAAGCTTAAAAAACTAAGCATAAGCATCAAGCTAGGCTTAACAAGCTCAATGACAAGTAACTACTTAACAATTTTGGCTAAAAGGCTTTTAAAAGCTTAAAAGGAAATTGGCTTAATCAAGCAGTTTTCAAAGGAAAAAATGACCAATTTAAGCTGAAATTTTAGGTTAAATAAGCACTATTGAAGAAGTATAGACCAAAAACAGATGGAATTAAGCTTCCAAATAACACATAAAAACAAGACTTAAGAAATTTGAATGAGAAATAAGCTAGAAAAAAAAAACTTTGAAAAGTGATAGTTTACCTAAACGTATGACAGATAGGATAAAATCAAAAGGTTAATTGCACACTAATAACAATTACTTTCTACTGCATTTTGATCCTTCAATAAATAATAAAACAACACCTAAAAGCTATTTAGCAAAATCTAAATCAAACAAGCTTAATATTGCACAAATTCAACACAGATTCGGACTAAGATTAGATTAAACCTAAAAACTAAGATCCAAACTCTAACCTCTTAAGAAAATAGACTTTTAAGCTCAATTTTAGCTTGCCAAAACTGGTTTGAGCACCAAAACTAGTTTTAACCTGGTTTTACCACATTAAAAACCTTATACCAAACACCCCTTTAAAAACCTATTTTCCATATTTAGCTTAAAACAGATCTTTAAACACCTATAAAACTCAAAATAGATTTAGATCTAAGTATATTAATGACTTTTAAGCAATTTGCAACTACAATTAAGCACTAATCAATAAGCTAGCATAATAAGTGTATTTTTGGTTTTTCAAACAGTTTTAAAGGTAAAAGCTAACAATTAACTCAAACTACTTAAATCTAAACTGGTTAAGCTATTTAAAGACTAAATAAGCATAATAGAAACTGAATTGAGCACAAATAAGCAGGAATAGGCACTAATAGACTAAGACAAGCAAAAAATAAGCAAAGCCGTTTTAAGCTAAAATGAAAGGATTGTACCTTAATCCCAGCTAAACAGGGATGTAAATTGCTCTTAAGAGCTTAGAATTAAGCTCCAGCTTATCATAGATAAGCTGGTATTGTCCATAAGCCCTTCCATGATTGGCTTATCATCCACAAATTAAGCTGAGGTATATTGAGGGGAGGAAATGAGTAATCTATTAAGCTCAGTTAAGCTTTTAAGGGCTTAACTGAGTGATAACAAGCTTAAGTAGTATATAAGAGCTTATGGGAGCTTATTGAGAACTTATGATCATAATTAGCAAAATGGAATTGAAGTAAAACTTGAATTTAAGACACAAAAGTAAAGTAAACTGAATTTTATTGAAAATTAAAGATTACAAAGCTTTAAAAATGAGAATTACATGAAAATTAAGACTATCAAGCTAACATTAAGCTAAAGATACTACTAAGCTTATACTACACTACACTACTCCTAGATATCTCATGTGTGTGAGAGGCATCCTCTATTTATAGTCGAGAGATGAAGCTTCTAGCCCCCTTAGACGCTCCTTAGCTTCTAATCTCAGCCTTTGATCTCTAACTGCCTTTAAATCACATCATTTTGACCGTTGGATTGCTTACACATCCCTTTAACCAATCATTAAGCTGGGGATTGCCAGCGTGGCTCCCCAGTGTGTCAAACGTGTTAGTCTTGAGCTTCTAGAAGTACTTACACGCGTGTACTTTGGTGAATTACCCATACCCTGTGTGGGGGTGAAAATGGAGGGAAGATGAGAGATGGTGAATAGTGAATTTGACTGGGTTTTGTTTTATGGTTTGACCCTTTGACCCGTGTTGACCCAACATGTTATAAAAGGGGCTTGGAAATAGGCTTTTAGATTGTGTTTTGGGCCAGGAAATAGGGAAATGGGTTATGGTATATGGGCATTTGGATTTGGATACTTAATTAAAAAGTTTTGGTTTAAGTTTAGGCTTGTGGGTTGACCCGGCCCATTAAGTGGGCCCGGGTTGGTTCATAGAAAATGGGTACGCCTTTGGCTTTGGTTTTCTCATGCTTTTTCTCTTCCTCGTTCCATTCTCGTGCTCGGCTTTTATCCGTTTTGCATTTGTTTTATCCTTTTTCTTATATCCGTTACCTGCACATACACAAACACAAAAACAAACATATATATGCAATTTTTCATTATGTTTTTGGTCATTTGGGATCGTTTTTCATGGTAAAATGTATGTGTAAAATAACACATACCAAATTCTCCCATACTATGGTATTGCCGTGTCCTCACGCAATATTATAAATAACACTTTAGAAAACTAAGAATCTTAATCCCCCTTGATTAATTACCTCGAAAAGTAGCTAAGTATTCATCTTAAGGGATTAAAGAAACATTAGCTCTGAAAAGCCCTGTTTTTCAATTTTCAACATTAACTTTCCATACTTCAACACTTCATAATATTGTGCTTTTGATAATACTTAGGATCATGGAACAAGCAAAATAAATTCATCGTCCCCAACTTTCACTTCTCCATACTAAGCTTAAAAACAAGATCATTGTCAAATACAAGTCATGATACTAACACTACTTATAAATACTAATTGTGTATTACTTTTCCTCCCTTATTCCTAATTTTGTATCTCAAGATTTTAATTTTCGTCATATACCCGAAAGCTCTTTAAGACTTATTTCGATATTTATTAAATCCAAAAATAAAGCGGGACGGTTGAAGATAAAAATTAGCTTCTTCCCCTATCCTTGAAAACTGATGAGGTCCACATCGAGGTGACCGAAATTTGGCTTTTATTAGGCTACTTGACTTAACTTATGTCATATACCCTAAGGCTCTTTAAGACATAAATCAAGTGAGATTTAATTTGCACCATATACCCTAAGGCTCTTTAAGGTACAAACAAATCATTTATTAAACATGATTCAATCATTCACACCATATACCCTTAGGCTCTTTAAGGCATAAGTAATCTCATGATTAACTCTACTTACACCATATACCCTTAGGCTCTTTAAGGTGTAAGTAAAGCAATTATTCATATGATATATATAGTATGCCAAATTCTGAATCCTGATGTGTACCTATTTTATTGGCATCGTCTTCCAAGTTAGTGGAAAGTTACTAAAAATTAAGTTGAACCGGACAACCTTATTTATTAAACATTATTAATATACAAGTGAAACAAACTAATGGGAGAAAAAGCCACAATTAATACTTATAAGCTCTAAAGAAAACCAACTATTCCACGCTTAATATCATGACTTATACTCGACTCTATCATTTCTCGTTCTTCGCAATTTAAAATCTCTAAGAAAGAGACTTGCGAATGCTTAGCCTAGCGAATTAAGATCGGCACTTTAACAAGTCACATAGACTGGCAACAATCTTAATTCTAATAAATCAAGTTCGGCATAATGGATAAGCATACATAAGACTAGAAACAAACTCGATTTAAATATGTTAAGGAAAAAGCTAAGGTATAAAACCAGTCGGATCAAAATTTATTTCTCGTTCTCACCTTTATTTGTGTTACAACACTTATTTCATCACTTTATTCCAACATTTATCACTTTTTTCACTTTATCATGCAAAATTTTTTTTAAATTTTGCTATTTTCACATAAATCACATATTTTTGGTGGAAAAACGGGTTACGTGAGAACAACGGACGCAGGTATAATCAAATCGATAGATTCCCCCCATACTAAAACTACACATTATCCTCAATGTGAGATTCCCCAATACTAATTTCAATGCATAATCTTGATATAAAGGGGTCTCTACGCAAATCTAAAGCCATTTATTAAGTATGCTAATAGATAAACGTTAGTCGATAAGATTTAGGATATCGAATTCCCAATATAGCATGCGAAGGATTAAAGATCGAGTGGACGATGGATAAAACCACAAGCACGAGAGTCTTTAAAATCTGGGCAATCCTGGACAAACATCACAAAACACAAAACACGAGAAAGGAAGAGGCGAGCCTCCTCACATCACACTTATTAATAAATAGAAAAGGAAAAGATAGAAACACGGGTTGCCTCCCGAGAAGCGCTTGTTTTTGTGCGAGTCTTTAGCTTGACTCACCCTATATCATCGTGATATTAGGGACTACACATGTGGAAGATCAAATCTCCATCGGAATTTCATTCAAGATGTTTGGATAAACATTGACGCATATGAAAGTTCCACTCTGATGAGATGCTGCCGGTTTAAGAGAATAAAAATGAAAAACGGAGATACCAGGGTCAAAAATGGTATCCTCGCTCCCAGAGGAGAGAAGAAAAGGAGATTCCACTGGATAGGTGAAATAAGGAAGAAAAAGTCGGATAACATATGTGAGGAAAAGATAAAGGCGATCCACAAGAGTAGGAAGGGTGGGTAAAAAATTAGGCACATGAACATAAAGTTCTCTTGTCAAATTATCAGAAATATCTTCCACCCACAACTTCTAGTAACTTCTCCCTGGTGGGCTCATCTTCAAAATGAAACGAATCATACTCAGGAAGAGAAATATCAGCATGAACAGTGGTACTGCCACTATTCTTCTCTTCAATATCAAATCTAAAAGTCTCAAGCTTAGGTAAAGAGAGAAATGTCTTGGATTTTTCCAAGAAAAAGTCACTATCCTTAACGGGGATAGGAAATGAAGAGGAAGACTTGAGCATAAAATCATGAGTGGGGTTGTCATTCAAAGATTCGACCTTAACAATAAGGAGATTGATATTCCGTAATTTCTCACGAAGAATATCGTCCTTGATTGTTAGAAGAATATCAATATCAATCTCTCCATCTTCAGTGTCAAAATCCTTCACCTCTGCTAAGCTGACGAGCTCATAATCGGGAGGTGATGCCTCAACATAATCGATATCCTTAAAATAATCATCATCACTCGAAGTATCATCATAAAACAATTGGTCATCGAGACGAATATCTTCTTCTGGATCAAAATCAGCTTCATAAATCCCCGGCAGCGACGCCAAAAATTTGATCCCGTCCAAATACGTATACGTAAAATATAGTATAAGGATTAGTCAATAATAGTATAGTAATAAGTATCCGCGAGGATTCTACAAGATTACTTTTATCCAAAGTAAAATTCCAAAACCTTCACGGGTCGTTTTTCCTAGACGAGGTGCGAATTGAGAATCGGCTAAGTTCGTGATCGCGCGTTTCGAATGGTTTAAAAGATTTTTGATTTGGTTTTCTAAATCCTACTAAATGTAAATGACAAGTACGAAAACAAGTAAGCAAGTAACGACAATTAAACACGTAAACGGGAATTAATAAAACGCGACATTTAAGCATCTACATCTAATTTAAGCCCTACGAACGCAAATTTAATTTTTATAAATCCTAAATGACTTAAAATAATTTTCAAAAAAAGAAATATATTTTTTTGGTTTTTATTTTATTTATTATGAATTAAAAACGGATTTAGTCTAGAAAATTAATTAAAAATACTAAACTAATCATAAAATTTTTAAAAAAAATATGAAAAGTACTTAAGACCAAGTAAAATCTAAGAAAAATGTAAGCTGGAAAAATTGTTTAAAGAATAAGCAGATAGTGGGCAAATAAGCTCGAATAAGCTAAACACAAAAGTGACTATAAGTAATTAATTGTGCAACACATGTATGAAAAAGTCCCAAGGGAGAGTGGTTAAGAGTGTGTGTTATAAGTGTGCTTGTGTGTGGAGGGGGAGGTCACGGGTTTGAACCTGTAGCTTCCCTTTCTATTTTTATTTTATTTTATTTTTGAAATCTTTTTAGAAAAACTGAAAGAACACATGAAAATAAGCAAATTCTATAACTAAGACTTTTTCTGAAACTTAATAATAAGCACAATATAAGCACTTAAAGATGACAGAAAAACTTAACTAACACTTAATGGCTTATGAGCTAACTGTTTTGGGATTTAGAACTTAAAAAGCCAATGTGAAAAGCAAATAAGCTAAAACAAACTAAGAGCTAAACCTAATAAGCACAAATGACTAGAAATTAACTAATAAGCTAAGCTAACAAGCTCTTAAAAGCTAAAATCAAACCTAGCTAAAACTGACAGTTTAAGATGAAGAAAAGCTAACTTTAAGCTAATTACTAGACCAATTAAGCATTTGAAATAAGTTGAGGGCTAAAAACAGATAGACTATGACAACCAAAGAGCACATAAAATCAAGAATTAAGCAAATTGGTATAGTAAATATGCTAGAAAAAGCAATTTAAAACTGACAGTTTCTATTAAACTAATGTTATTGGATTTTTTTTTAAATATTAAACAAACTAAAGGGCTAATTAGCAGACCAGAAAATAAGCTACTAAAAGATGACTTGATGCACAAACAAGCTTAAACATATTAAGCTTATACTTTAGAGAGCTTATGTAATGAAAATCAGTCCTTAAAACATGTTATAACTAAGCTAGATTGGATTAAGAAAAATGGACTTTAAACTTAAAATTTTCATTTGAGAACTATGACAGAAATGACTTAAACCAAAGAACAAAAGAATACTTATATTAGGTCAATTCTACTGCATTTTAAACCATTAACAAGCATGAAATTGATACCAATAAGCACCATAACAAGATCTAATCAAAAGAAGCTAAATTATAGAACCAAAATACCACATATTTAAACCAGAGTTGCTAAGACCCTACGACTTGAAATTGGACCTTTAAGAACTGAATTAAACTAACTCTAAGGCTAAGTTTGAGCTTATGAAATTGGATTTAAGTGACAAAAATGGTCCAACAGTACTAACTTATGTTAGTACTGTTAGATCCAAACACCCATTTAAAAAGTTATTTTCCATTTTTTAGCAACACAGATCTGAATTTAAGCTCAAACTTACACTAGTTGATATAGGATTAAGCTAATAAAAAGGCTTTTAAGGCATTTTTAATGAAAAGCTAAGGCAAATGAACTACTTAAACTCAATAAGCTACTTAAAGACTAAATAAGCATAATAGAACTAAATTAAGAACAAATAAGCAGGAATAAACACTAATAAACTAAGATAAGCAGAAAATAAGCAAAACATTTTAAAGCTAAAGTTAAAAGAAATTGTACCTTATTCCATTGCACTAAACAAGGATAAACATAAACCTATTAAGCTCCAACCTACCCAACTTATTGAATAAGCAATCTAAAAAACCATAAGCTCTTCCAAGGCTAGCTTATCTTCCAAAATCTTAAGTTCCATTTCTATACAAGACAAGGTATAATTTACCAAACCAGAGGTTCAACAGCTTATACAAGCTTATTTGAACTTTTTATAAGAATTTAATACTAATACGAGCTTATTGACAACTTATTTAATTATTTGGAAGCATATTTGAAACATAAAAGTGAATTGCAAGGTAGTAACAAGAATTGAAACGAAACTTAAATTTAAACAACTGAGTAACAATGCTTATAAAAAGGAAGTACAATTAATTTGAAAGACAATAAAATTAAAATAAGCTAATCTACCTATTCTACTCCTACTCCTAGATGCCTTGCTCTGTGTGGTGAGGCCTCCTTTTATAGGAGTGAGGTGAAGCTTCTAGCCCTCTGGACGCTCCCCCATCCTCCAATCGTAGCCATCCAATCATAACTGCCTTTAATCATTCAATCTTGACCGTTGGATTGAGTGTCACGTCTCTTTAGCCAATGAGAATATTGGGGATTGCCAGCGTGGCTCCCCTTGTGTCAGACGTGTCATAAAAAGGCTTCTAGAAGCTCTCATGTGTGTGGGTGAATGGTTATTACCCTGGTTCGCGTATGTGAAAATGAAGGAGGGAAAAGAGTGTAGAAGATGTACAGTAAATCCCATTTAACTGTGTGTTTGACCCAAGTTTATAAGCCTTTTGACTTGGACGGGTTAGGATTGGGCTTTGAGTTATATCTTGGGCCTTTAATGGTGTATTGGGTTAAAATGTGTTTATAAATAAAGGCTTAGGGCTTTTAAATAATTTTGGCCTTTTTAGTTTAGGAAAATGGGATTGTAGGCTGACCCGGCCCATTAAGTGGGCCCAGGTTGGTCCGTGGAAGATGGGTACGCCTTCGGCCTCTATTTTTCTTCCTCTTTCCATTCCCATGCTCGGCTTTTATCCGTTTTGCATTTGTTTTGTCATTTTTCTTATATCCGTTACCTGCACATACACAAACACAAAAACAAACATATATATGCAATTTTTCATTATGTTTTTGGTCATTTGGGGTCGTTTTTCATGGTAAAAAGTATGTGTAAAATAGCACATACCATAGCTCATAACGGCCGACTAGGTCTTAGGATCATACTCGTTATGATATCATGTTGAATGGTGAAACCCGTCAGTGGCTAGTAAAAGGACCCAAATCCCACAATCGGGCTTGGTTGTCTATCGAGTCTAAGTACTAAACCTAATAGAGAATGGGTCCAACATTAGGCTTGGGCCTTAACCTAGTTATCTAATACATGTCCGAGGATAAGACGACGGCTCAAGGCGACCGACAAGGTCTGAGGATGAGACGTAAAGCTCTGATACCATGTTAAATAGTAAAAAATTATTATTGAGTGAGTGCTTTACATTTTTGATATTGCATGTCTATTTATAATGGACACATAACTTTGACAATACGGAGTAAGAAACATAAACCAAAATCTAATAGAGCCTAAACCCACAATTAAGCTTAGGCGTTAACCTAGTTATCAAATAATATCTAACCATGTCGATTTTTTATAGCCTTCTTTAGTTTTTCATGAAGTGCATCTGGTTGATTTCTTGTTTTGGTTCGTCCACGTCGTTGTTTATCGATCTCCTATGTTATTAAATATGACTCGATTCATTTTGCATAAAAGATGAAAGCTCATAAGTTTCTTGTAATATAGTGGTGCAGTCAGTTTTCAGTTAAGGGGTCGGCTTATAAAATAAGAGAGCTAAATGTAAAAAACTGTTAAAAAAGTGGCTTGTAATCTAAATAACTAATGAATAAACGAAAAGGGTTGGTTAAGGTATCTCAACACCCATTAGTCACCTTACTAGCTTCACCCCTGTTGCAAAAACATATAATATATGCGGTTAGGAAATGTGGTTGTGCAATATTATGTAAATGGTGGTATGTATGCAATAAAGATGATGCGTTAACACTTAACTTTATATTGTTGCATGTATGTGTACAGTGTACTACGTGTGTGCAATCATCATCGTCGTATAGTTTGCCAAGTCATGGATAGTTGTCTTAGACCATCGATCAGTTTCTCTTGCTACTCATTAATGAAGTTAACTGTTAACAACTTGACGTATGAAACACATATTTCAGAATTGTAACCTGTGTTTTTTCTTCTACGCATGTTAGTATTTTGTCGACTAATGATCAATGAATAGGTGCATGAACCTTACCTTTCATCTTCAATTTTACTACAGGCTTCCATTTTTGAAGATAGTTAATTCTGAAAATTATTTACACTGAAATAAATATACTAAAACATAAATAATAAATCTAAGTTAGTTTTCTTGCTAACATGATATGATTGAGTTGAGTGTTAAGTTGTCTAATGTTTTATAAGCAACACTTTAAGATGGTAAAATATTACTTGAAAATACCTTATACCTTGTTGATTTGATATCAGCAAGTAGAACACATGAAGATATGATTATATGAGGATAACTATCGGGTAAAAGGTAAGGTAAGGTAACACTCAATACCATCTTCCACGGGTTATGGGTCTTAATACCGTCTTCCATGGTGTATGGGGAAGGTTGAGACGTAGACAACCACACCCCTACCTAAGATAGATAGGTTGCTTTCGGTTTTACCAAAGGTAGAAAATAACCTTCGATCTTGCAAGGAGTGAGGATCGTACCCATGACCTTTGTCTCAAGAGGCAAGGGTGATAACCACCTGATCTAACCTTTTTATATAATGACAACTATCGAGTCAACAAGATATAACAAAGTCTCGTTGATACATTATGTTCACTCCTTAGCAAACAAGATAAGATACATTATATCTCAAGGTATTTTAACTCTTACATTAGACAATGTAAATTAGAGTGGAATAGAGTAATTTGCAACCCATGGTAACTTATGTCTCAATGATACTTTATGTTGTGTGAAAAATTCTCCAATAAAATGGTTATGTGTTCAAATCTTGCTTAGGACATATCAGATAGATTTATGGTGCGATTATTGTGAGATATCAGTAAATTGACATTATAGAAAAATTTACTTTGAAAAATAATATTAAAGTCAAAATGGACCATAATAGTTTGCGTGTATGAAAATGTACTACGAGACATTATTATTTGAATAGGTTTGTTCGGTTCTGTGATATTGCTGCTGTGTTTCATGACTGGTAGCAAAGCAGTTCGTGTGTAAGGTTTGATCGTGTTGGGAATGAAGCGAGGTTTTTTGAGTAAAAAAGGGAGTGAGGTGGGAGAGGTGTTAAGGAGAAGAATCAGTATCAAGCTTTGAATAATGAGGCAGCCAAGGATGGTGCCGTACCATCTGCTACTGTTGCTTCTAGGAATAATACTGGTACGCAAGATGAGATTGTGGGACAATGTTCGTATATTGGTCCTCTAAAAGAAGGTAATGTTTTGATTAATACTAATGATCCTAATAATTCTAGTCCATGTTTATCGGGGCCTACTTCGTATGCCAACTTCGTTACTGAAGAACCAAGTAGGAATGTGTCGCCTACTACTAGGAAAAGTGTGAATTTCTGCACTTTCATTACACCGGCGAGAAACGAGGCTTATGTAGCTGTCCCTTTGGAGTCTATTTGAGCTATCAGCGAACGGTTTGAGAATACGGATTATGGTTTCTTTTTGGGAAAAGGGTGGCTTATCCCGTTGTTGCTAACTATGTTAGGAACACTTAGAGTAAATATGGACTAATTAAATCAATGCTTAACTCATATAACGAGTTGTTTTTATTCTAGTTTAACTCAAAGGATGGCTTGGATGCAATTCTTAAAAATGGTCCTTAGTTTATTCACCATAATCCACTTATTTCTAGAAAAACTAGAACCCGGTGTGAACTTATTAAAAGAAGATGTTGGCAATGTTTTGGTTTGGGTTAAACTCAACGGTTGATTCTTATACATCTGATATGTGCATGCAGTCATGGGGTATGTCAAGTTATGCTAGAGCAATAATTGAGCTCCAGGACGATGTGAAGTTAAAAGATACTATCATGGTGGCTATGCCTAAACTTGTTGGTGAGGGGTTCTATATGTGTACTATTCGTGTTAAGTATGAGTGGAAACCTCCTATTTGTTCGAGTTGCAAGGTGTTTAGTCATTATCTGGATGAGTGTTCTAAGAATATAGGCTTGGATGTGGTGAAAATTTTGAAGACTCCTAGACAAGCTGCTAGAGGTGTTCAGGTTGGTCGAAAGGTAGGTTTTAAGCCTACTAAACAAGTTTAAAGACCCGTTTCTAATAAGATTAGTGTCAACACTTGTGGTAAAAATAAGCAAGTTGAATTGTCTAGCCAAAAGGTAAGTAATTCAAACCCATTTGATGCTCTTAATTTTGTTGAAGATGATGATAATTTGGGTACGAATGGTGGGAATTCAAAGTCGGCTGAAAAAGGATCTTTGAATGTGGCGCATGGTAGTTCTAGTAATACTCCTATTATAGAAAAGATCGAAAAGCTAGAACGCCAAATTCTTGATGGTGAACTTATGTTTGTGGATGACGACGGGAAGCCGTTATATAAGGTTGTTACTAAGGGTAATGAGGATAGTGAGAGTGAAGTGGAAGCGGTGTTTGATGGAACCGCAAATTTAATGGCTTCAACGAGTTTGAAAGGTAGAAGTGACAAAGGTTATGGTACTAATAGCATGTTGAAACAATGGAGAAAACAAAACAGGATGATGACTACGACCCGTATGATGACGATTTATAAGAAAGTCATGATATGTCTGAAGACCTTCAGGCTATTTGTGACGATTTTGATATCACGGTCCGTGGTCGGAAGAAGAAATAAATTATTTTGATGTGTTGAGTCAATTGTAATCTAGTTATAGTAGTATCCTCCTTTGGAGTAGTTGTGTTTGTTATGTTTGTTTTGTGCCTATGTAATGGGCTGAGGTGTGAGATTCACTCACATTCTTTGTACTGAATCATTTTTTTGAGTAATACATTTACCGGAAAAACCCTTTACCTAAAAAAAAGTCAAAATGGACCACACGACTAACTTAAATATACGCCTATATAAAAGAAGAGAATTGCTATATTATTCTACAATTTTTTTTGTAACATTGGATTTCCGACTTGACATTGCGAGTCAACTAATGTCAAGGCGACTAATAACATGTGTAGGAAGATATGTAGAAAGAACATGTAGAAGGATATATCATTTCCATAAAGAGTATTGATATATCATAATATCATATTGAATTATAACTTTATACTAAAGAGCAGTACGCTTTTGATATGCGTGATTTTTAATATTAAAAAAATCTCTCGAGGTAAAAATGTACAAAACGCACCCTTAAAGTATGCGAAAAGTTACTAAAACAACCTTAAACTTATACTTATTTACGATTTTTTTATATAACAAACTTTATTTATCAAATATGGAACGTATATCTATCGATTCATTCGTAAAAAAATATGCATTGAAAAGATCGTCGAATTGCGAACAAAACGAGCTCAATATTGCAATGCTTCTGAGATATGTACGATTTTATAAAAAATAGTGAAGTTTAATATATTTTTAAAAAACTTACGTAAATAGTCCTTGAGGTTATCGGTTCGTTGCAAAGTTAGTCCTTAATGACTAACCTTGCAACGGAACGCTAACCTCAAAAACTATTTCAGTAAAAAAATTCAAAAACAATTAACGCGAATAGTTCTTGAGTTTATCGGTCCGTTGCAAAGTTAATCCCGCGCACTATACGACGAAGCGTGAGTTACAAAATCTCGCTGAGAGTAAGTCACAGTTTTTCTACACATAATTCTAGAATTTATTGAGGGAAAACATTTGTCATTCAACTAAACAAGGTTTTCAACCCGCGCTCCGCTGCGAAGCGCGGGGTTTTACATTAACGAAACATGATAACAATCCCGAGTATGCAGAAAGTAATTGAGGTTGCTTTGTGCTATAGTGGTCGTACTACTATTCTTCTCTAAAAGAAACATGAGCACCTTTTCGATCACATGTCATTGAAAGCTCAGATTCTACTTCCATAAGAATTCAAATCTCATTTAATCAACATTATAAATACACGCCAAAAGTTCAGTAGCCAAGTAAGTATCTTTCTATTATAAAGGATTCCCTCACCGTCACTTTTTAGTACTACTGCAATCTTGTATGACTAAATCATCAAAATGACCAGGTGGTTATCTTCTGCACCAAAATATTCCCCGCATTCAAAGGAATAATCTGTTGGAAACTGTATTGGAACTGTACAAAAGTTACTATTAATCTGAACTTCAAAAAAACATTATGAAAGATAAGTAAATAAGCTGATGTGGGTGCAAGCTTTTGACCTATTTGACTACAAAGGAAGATAAAACTTGCAGACAGTAATTAAGCGCATACAAAACCATAGTACTGTCATTTAGCGTACAAAACATGTTATTAAGGGTTGTTTAAATAGCTTATTTTCAGCACACATTTCGATGTGCTCACACTTTTTTATGGGTTGTTTGGGTAGCCTGTATCAGCAGACACCTCTTTACTTAAATAAATAATACGACGTGACGTTTCGTTTCCTTAAAAACTCAACATGCGCCACTGCTATGTAAAGTCAATCAGTGAAATTCAAAATGAATTAACCATCATCATCATTTCACTCTTACATATAATGTCCTACACCTTTTGAGGCTATTTACATGTTACGTTTCAATTTCAATATCAATTCAATTCACGCAATCCAGTAAACTTTTCCTCATAGTATTAAAAAGGTGATCATTCAACAAACTAGTATTTTATATACAAATAGTAATATGATTTATCATTATATGCATGCTTCAGAGAGTTGTAGTTACCTTGAGTGAATAAATAGGCACCATGCTATGAGTATTCATCACACTCTCTAAGAACTTGAAAACAAAAGATTACACCATGTCTGGGTAGGAGTAAGCTTTCATGAGCTAGGGAACGTCAGACTTGAAGTGGTAATTTTATAAGGGATTGGTTAAGTCCCCAGTTTTCGTAGTGTCTACGCACTTCAACCCCATGTAGCAATACTCAGACTTAAGGAAGTTCATCCTTTGTAGCCTAACAGTAATCATGCTTATAGTTAATATGTCATCAATTTTGTTAGCCTAATCTACGCCAAAACAAAACGCGACTAAGTCTTGACTTTTGCTTATGAACGATACACAACCTATAACCAAATGTGTCCTTATATATATATACGTACGACTTTTGAACATCTGGTCATGAGGATAACGCTATGATTTAAGTAACTCTTTTGTATATAAGGTTATTCACACATTGAAACTCTACATACCTGTAATAAAACTTTAGATAGCCCATATCATTACATACGATACCGAAGAATTTTTATTAACTTTATAAGGTATAGTACTTAGTGACGGAGGCCAAAAACATTCGCAAAGAACTATATAGTGGTCGTGCACCCAAAGATTTGTGTCCCGTAAGAGGGTTAGGAAACGTTAGGGTTTTCCACATGAAATAACGAAGAAACCCTCATATGGTAGGATCTTGCTGTGATGTGCTCGGGGATACTCACGGACCAAGGACAAACCCCAGCCAAATGTTGCTCATTGTAGGTGCGTTCCACAGCCGAGTCTTGCTCATTGTGAGTACGTCATTTACGTTGCAAGAAAGAGCACTCCGTGCGCATCATTTCAAAACAAAAACCTTCACTTGTGTCGCATGCAAGCTAACGAATCATGGCAAGCATTGCTTGCTATTGAGGCTGCATGCTCTACATGAAATGAGAGGTCACTTGTATTTTGATGCATAACCCTCAAATTGTTAATCACCTAAGTCACGCTCATGTTCAATAATATATAAAATGAAACTGATGTTGTTGCATCTGTTTGTTTAACCAAGATGGCACGAAGGGAAAAACAGTGAGTATAAACTCACTGTTGAGTGTCTGATGGGCAACAAAAAGGGAAACCAGAAAATATGCAAACCGTGTACTCCATATACACATATATACATGTGATAATCTATATAGGAAACCTAGAAGAAAACCTATATATATGTATTATTAAGGGCACGTGAGTGGAAGCAAATGACACCACAAAAGTGGTTGTCAAACCTCCTGTTTGTGTGCGTCAAAAAAGCAAGAAAAGGTTTATAAAAATGGAGGGGTATACTTGTATTATATATAATATTCATTCGTAGCCTTGTTGTAAAAGAATTCGAAAACCAAACAAAACAATGTGAGTTTAAAGGAGTACAGCGGAAAGAAAGCCAAGAAGAATAGTAGGACATGGAATTATAGAGTGCATACTCTTGATAAGTTACTAATATACAAATATGCATGTATTATTCTTGATTGACAACGGTGGGACTAGGACCAATAATGATATTTTCATTGCATTTCTGACCAGGATTATTATATATAAATATTTATATATATATCTTATATATATATATATATATATATATATATATATATATATATATATATATGCATAGCTATGAGTTCGAGCTCCAAATGGGTGACGAATTGATAACAAGTGTAGTTAGTTTTACAAGTATATTTATTTTAGCTAATATAAGTTAGATACGTATAATTTATCCGAATGCTTTATACTCTGTTATACGTAGGAAAACGAAACTTTTAAACCTGGTAAGAGAGTTTGTCCTGGCCTCATACCTTTTAATTAACACCAAAATTTTTCAAGAAAAAACTTAATTTTAGTTTAAATATTTAATTTAAAGCCATACGATTTAAAAACCATGAAACGAGAGAATATTAAATATAAGTAAATAAGTTGTAGCAAATTAGTTAACGACGACGATATAAATAAACAAACGCGATGAGAAGATACATGTACTTAATAACATACAAATACTGTTTACATTTATTAGATATAAAACCATACGAAATTGTGAATATAAGTGCGACACATAGTAATATTAAACATATTTGTGTAGATACTCTAAATTTTAAAGTGTCACTAGGGCCGCGTTTAATCGACACTTTGAAAACATAAAACGTTAACTCATAAACGACCAAGCCTTTTGACCAATTGCATAATTCATTGCATATGTTTAGAATGTAGACTCGGACTTTGTCATAATTATTTAGGTGTTTGACTGAGTCACTGTTTGACGTGCCTTAATCCACTACCAATCTCAGACGATTAACTGTCAATGTGAGTTTTCATAGCCCCTACTATATCTGGTTTAAATCCATTTTTGGGTGACGTCCCGAGAACATTGCTTATTTTAAATCGTGTAAATACAATAGTACAATTACCTCATTCTCATGGGTCTAAGTCCTGGTTTAACACAAGTTGCTATATTTGCATCGGAATTATCAAGAACATCGTAAATCATGTTGAGCTGCGAATGTTATGGATAGATCTATCGGGATAGACATCCCCTCTTTTGTCTTGACATGACATTAGTCAAGCTAAAAACAGTTTCATTTGAGGTCAGATTACGGGTGTTCGGGTTAGACACCTGCAAGGGCATGCTTTATTGTTGGTATATGTTAACGCTTCAGTGTCTTGAGCTTTAGACAATAGTAACATGCAATTTTATGTATTGTATCTGTTTTATTATTGTATATGCCGGGGTGAAATCTTTTTGTTGATTAATAAACACTAAATTTTTCTGCTTAAACAAACCTATAAACTCACCAACTTTATGTTGACACTTTAGCAATGTTTCTCAGTATAAGATAAAGATGTATATGACCTTCTCATGCATTGCTGTCATTTTCCAGTTATTGAAGATCACTGGTTTACTATTTAAAAACGACTGTTGTAGTATCTATTTTTATGCTTTTGTTTGAATGTTAAACAATTTATTATTACTAATTAAGTGATTGTTTTCTTAATTGTCTCATATATAAGGTCGTTCTGTATTGCTTAGAAGTATGATAATCATGAAAGTACACCCTCGGTTGACATTATACTGCTGATTATTTTGGGGGTCTATTTTCGGTATGTGACAGATTGGTATCAGAGCCCTAAGCTATAGAGAACTAGGTTACATTAGGTAGCACTAGACTATAACTACTTATTTGCTTAACATGCTTATTATGCTTCTAATATATGTCATTGCTGATTTCTTAAGATGAGGTACATAGGAATCGACAATCAAAGGAGTACACATATATTAAAAGGGGTACATGTGAAATAAGAACATTATTATGATGCGGTACATAGACATTAATATGGGTTACATGTGTTTTTAACATATTTAATATACTTAACTATGGGGTTACATGTGCATTATAACAGGCTTAAACTACGCGTTATTTCGAAATTTATCTTATATCTCGCCTTATTTCATATTTTTTGTATCAGCCCGACTGTCAAACTCGGATGCATTGAGACACACGATTAACACTACACTTGTACCTCCAGGACTCCCTACACACTCCCTCAGCGGTACAAGGAGACGTCCTACTCCTAGATTACTTATTTTGCCGTTTGTATCATCTATTTCCCCCAAAACTATCAGGACGTATGCTCGAATATATATTCCACCTATTGAGCCAATTCTTGGGGAACGTGCCAGAATTTTGCTATTAACCATGATGACTTATCAACTGGATCTGTTTACTCCTCACCCTCTCCTTC
The DNA here is from genome assembly GCA_026074375.1 of Tanacetum coccineum. Classification (NCBI taxonomy): domain Eukaryota; kingdom Viridiplantae; phylum Streptophyta; class Magnoliopsida; order Asterales; family Asteraceae; genus Tanacetum; species Tanacetum coccineum. The sequence goes on along the minus strand of BQNB010038997.1, from coordinate 7,821 downwards.
ATCCCCATTCACGATGCCTGTCTACCAGCGGTATGTTTGCTGTAATGGGACCCCACCCTGAGGGAGGAAAGCTCTAAAAGAAACTGGTTCTAATTCGGTGCCCTGTACCTAAGACAGCCTTGACCGTTATGCACATCGCGCATTAGAGTGATAGTTGCATACCATTCGCGAGGACATGGGCGTTACCCAATGCCTGTTTGTAGAGGAGTTAGAAGCATTCCATGGACATGTGGGTTTGTGTGAAGCCCCGAGTTAAAAGGAAAGTTTGTTGGAGGCACTATCGGTGGACGAATTGATTACTCAACTTAGACAATTATGTGAGGATGCGGAGGATCATGCTAGTAATGCTCAGGAGGAAGCACGACAGAAGAAGAAGGAGGCACTCGAGGAAGTGATTCAGTAAATCTACCGTACCAACAACTAGTTTGATTTTCTATCATTTGTATAACACTAAGCTATGGGTTTGTCACGGCTATTGACTTTGTTATCCCCGTACTCTTTGAAATAAACTCGTGTTTGCTGACATAACAAACAGTATTGATTTTTAAAAGACTCCCCCAAAAAAAACATGCATTGTGTAGGTAACGTGACTATCTGTACGCATAATAACGCTTTCATGCATGTCATTTCTTCGTCATTTTCATTGTCCCTCTTATAGAAAATGGCCCCGGACGACGCCAACTGTCAACTGGAACCCTCCTAGTCAACGTCGGTACTCAACGGAAACAATGCGGATATAAACCAGTTGGCATTGGACACTCAGATGCTCAACAAGCTCATTGCCAACAAGAGTTGTGAATGCACTCGCAGCTGCCGCTGTGACTCATTGCTGCAAGCAATCAAGAAGAGAACAACCTAGGATCCCAACTCTTCCTCAGAACTAGACTGCAACTACAAGGAATTTCGTGCCTGTCATTGCATGAAAAACTGATGTGGTACTAAGGTGCTATAGGCTTTAACTCGATGTGTGACAGAAAACAGAATCTCAATTATTGGGATTTTTTAAGGGGGGGCCCCCCAATAATACGTTTGCAGAAGGTGAACCGAGTCAAATTTGCTTCTTGCCATCTGCTAGATGGGCTTTAACTTGGTGGAAACATTATGTTTGTTTTGTTCTCGCTCCGCTCATGCCTTACACCTTGAGCGATTTCAAAGGCTTATGTTCATTAGGAAGTTACTATCCTAGGAATGAAATCAAGCAAGATGGAAAATGAGTTGGTGAACTTAAAAGTGAAGGGTACAACCTTATGCCTACATTAAACGTTTCCAAGAAAATCTCATCCTCTTATGCCCTGGAAATGGTACCCAACACCGACCGGTTGTGGACTCGTTAATCGAAGGTTTCATTTCGAGCATCCAAGGTAACGGAACTATCATCCATACCAGTCTAGGACTTCGTGAAGCAATTAACATGGCCTCATTGTTTGATGATACAAGTGTCCAAGTGTTAGGAGGGAAACCTCGGGCGGCAAACGGGAATAAAAATGGACGGAAACAACTACTCCACAACCCTACAACTCTAACAACGCTAGCAACCGCAACCCGTCAAGCTCTTGAGACAGCAAGGGTATTTACAGCCGGGCAAGGTTCTTATGCTGGCAAGTTACCTCACTGCGGAAAATGTGGACGACACCACATGACCATGCCCTCCTGCTGGTTACTAACCGTAGAAAAGGAAGGAATAAGGACTAAGACTGCCCTAGCTCTCACCTCGCCTTGCAAACAAAAGAGGACCAGGAAGCAGGAGGACTAGGGAAGTGATGTCACTTGTTTTGGATGTCGGCAAAATGGACATTTATAAAAACTAAGAGTCCCAAACAATGGGAAATCAACGGCGGGTGGAGACATCAAATTTGAGGCAACCGCTAAAACCCTCAAGGAAACCAATGACGAGACAGAATAAGTGGGACCTTTAAGGGAAGTAACCAAGCATCAACCAGTACTCAAGGAGGACACAGGGAACCTGGAATAGTATACAGCCTATGTGCTGAAGCAGCAGTGAAAGATAACAACGTGGTGGAATGGTTATGTTCCTGTCAATAATGTTTGCTTCAGTAATATTTGACACTAGTGCGGATAGAGCTTTGTGTCTTGCTTTTCAGTAATATATAGACATCCTCTACCACCCTAGATACTAATTACTAGTGTGGAGATAGCCGACGGCAAGGGCACTAACCACTAATACTATTTAGAGGGTGATGCTCTTAAACTTGCAAATCCACATGTTCAAAATCTGATCTTACTCCCTATAGAACTATGAGAAGTTATGACGTCATCGTCGGAATGGGATTGGATTGGCCGAACATAGCGCAAAAGATGTGGTTATGAAGAAAGTTACATTAGTGTTCAATACAAATCGAATAGCTGATCATAAAAGTGCGACGAATGGAGCGAGAATTAAAAGTGAATGAGATTAGAAGTCATTCGAGCAATTCAGGGGCCACAGAGTAACACGAACAAGGATGTCAAGTGTTCTTGATTCAAATGATGAAGGAAGAGAAAACTGAAATTTCAGAGAGGCGAATTGAAGATGTGCCTGTTGTCAGAGACTTTCCGGAAGTATTTCCAAAAGATTTGTCAGGATTACCCCAGACACGCCAAGTAGAATTTCATATCGAGTTAATACCTGGAGCTGCACTGTTGCACGCACCGCAATATCGTCTTGCACCTACAGGAGATGAAAGAGTAGGCCGAAACAGCTTAAGAACTTTCTGACAAAGGTTTTTATAAGACCAAGTTCCTCTCTGTGGGGGCGCACTCATTTGTTTGTTAAAAAGAAAGTGGTTCTTTACTGGATGTGTATCGATTATCCGTGAGTGAACAAACTTACAATAGAAAATTCGTTATCCCTTACTAAGGGATCGATGAATTATACCTTACGATCAGTTGCAAGGATCCAGCATCTACTCAAAAATTGACTTAAGGTCAGGTTATCATCAGTTAAGGGTTAGAGCAGAAGATATTCCTAAGACTGCTTTTAGAACACGATACAGACCTATGAGTTCCTGAGTTATGCCTTTTGGTCTTGACCAACACACACTGCGGTGTTCTTGGATCTCATGACCGTGTTGCCAAGCCATACTTGGATTAAGGTTGTGATTGTGTTCATCGACGAACATTTCTCATATACTCCCCACAACGAGAAGACCGACGAAGAACTTTGAAAACTATTTACAGTTGCTGAAGAAGGAAGAACTGTATGCCAGTTCAAAATGTGAATTTTGGAGAAATACGGTAAAATTTCATTTGGTCACTTGATTGATAGCATGGTATTTACGTGGACAGCTAGATTGAAGTGTTAAGAATTGGGCATCCCAACTACTCCGTCGGAGATTCGCCAGTTCTTAGGGTCTTGCTGCGTTTTTATAGGAGATTCATTGTAGGATTCTCCAAATAGATAAGGCCCTATGACTGAGCTTACTCAGAAGATACTCAGAAGTTAGTTGGGGTGAAGAACAGGAAAGAAGTTTTCAACTATTGAAACAGAAAACTATGTGCTGCACCTATCTTCGCACTACCGGAGGAAGGCCAACTGAAGATATTTGTGGTGTACTATGATGCATCCTTAATGGGATTTGGATGTCGGTATCTATGCAAGAGAATGAAAGTTTATTGCATACGCTTCTAGGGCAATGAAATTCAGAGAAGGAACTACACCACTCTATGATCTGGAGTTAGGAGACTTGGTAGTGTCTCGCCCTGAAGATCTGGAGATAACTTTTGCTATTGGCACGTAGTGTTGTGTGTTCACCGAACAATGGTCCTAAACATATCTTAGGACCAAAAAGGACTTTATTTATGAGGCAACGACGCATGGATAGAAGCTCCTAAGTGATTACAACAATTAGGAAATTCGTTATCATCATGGGGAAAGCAATTGTCATAGCGACAATGCTTTGTGTTGAAAGGAAAGAAGTCGAAACAGTTGCCGAGTTAGTAGGCTTGGTTATGACCATTGGCTTAGACACTTCCTTCACGAATCTCCTTGAGGTGGTCAGCAAAGAAGGCGGATTAAGGTTGTATAACATTGAAGTCAAAGATATTGAAGGCTTGCTAATAAATTAGTAGCCCGCGCTTGATGGAACCATTATGCTTGGATAATAAAAGTTGTGTACATTGTTTCGGTGACACGAGTTCTTTGATTAGGCACGAATCGCATAAAGTCAAAGTATTCTATTTTAATAAGGATCCGAAAAATAATGTAACATCATGACCTGATAGAATGTTATATGGTGGCCAAACATGAAAGCTGGGACATCGCCTATATGTTCAGCGCAAATGCCTATATGTGCTAGGTTAAGGCTGAACATCAGAGTCCCTCTGGTTTATTGGTCTCCAACCACGATATACCAGAATGGAAGTAGGAGAAGATAAACAATTGATTTCATCCACCGAACACTACAAAACTGGCAAGCCAGGATTCGATCAATTTGGGTCATTGTTTGATCGTTTATTACTAAGTCTGCGCACTTTTTGCCAATGAAAGAGACGGATTCGACATAAAAAATTGCGAGCTGTTACATGAAGGAGATAGTAGCAAGACATGGAATACCGGTGTCAATCATCTCCGATCGTAATAGCCATTTCACTTTGAGAGTTTGGCAATCCTTGCATAAAGCATTAGGTACGCAGTTAAACCTGAGTACTACCTATCATCCTCAGACCGATGGTCAGAGTGAGAGGACCATTCAGACATTAGAGGACATGCTAAGAGCTTGCGTGATTGACTTTGGAAATGGTTGGGATAGACATTTACCCCTAGGTAGGATTTTAGTACAATAATAGTTACTTACTCGAAGCATTAAAGCTGGCATCCGTTCGAAGCACTTTACTGGTAGGAAGTGTCGTTCAACCCGTTGTTTGGGCTAAAGTTGGAGACAGTATAACTTTACCAGCCAGAGATTATCTCATCGAGACTTACGGGAAAAGATTTTCAATATTAGGGTCGCATGCAAGTTGCACTGTGATTGACATAAAGAGAGCTATGCTGGACAAGAGGCGTAGCCCCGTGAGTTTGAAGTTGAGATAATGGTTATGCTTAAAGTCGCGCCTGGAAGGTGTGATGCGATTTGAAAACATGAAAGTTGATCCTCCTCGTTATATTGGATCCCTTTAGAATTCATAGAAAGGATTGGTTAGTAGCCTTACCGTTTAGAATTACCTAAGAACTTAGTAGACTACACAATGTGTTTCACGGTTTATTACCTCAAGAAAGGTGTGTCCGATTACCACCACTCGTTATTCCTCTGAGGAAATCCAACACTCGAAGACAAAATCCACTTCGTTGAGGAACCGTTAGAGTTTATGGAACCGCGAGGTTTAGCAACTCAAGCGAAAGCCGTTCATACCTATCTTTTAAGTGCCGTTGGAATGCAAGTAGTGGCCCAGAGTTACAAGTTGGAACGCGAAGACAATTTTAGGGAGGGTAATGCACTTACCTTTGCTCTAACTCCGCAGTTCTTCTACTACGTCCTCAGATTTCGGGACGAAATCGGCATAACATGGGGCGGATGTGACTCCATCGGAAAAATTTTATGTAAACTCCTTTTCATTTAGGTATAAAAAAGTATGTTCGCAAGGCAAGTGAAATTACCCATTTTTTTCTAATAAAAATTATCCTTCAAGCGGCATACAATATTTTGTGCTAGTCAAGAGTTATAATAACACGCATAAATCGTCATTCTATTTACGGATCAAAAAGGGATACTTTAGAGATCGCGTAACAATAAAAATCAAATTTTGACGCCACGCGAAACAACGTCGCACGACTATAGTAACTTAAACTCATTCACACTTCAATAAACACAATATAAAGGAACCAATATTTATACTTTACTAAATAAAATAATAAGACCTTGACGTTTCATTTCTAAAAACTCAAATGCGCAAGGCTAGTAATAGTCATCAGTGAAATTCCACAAAATGAATGAACCAACATCATCATTTCACTCTTACATATAGTGTCCTACACCTTTTGAGGCTATTCACATGTTACGTTTCAATTTCAATATCAATTCAATTCATGAATAGTAACTATTCCTCACAGTATTATAAAAGAGTGATCATCACAAATAGTATTATATACAAATAGTATATATGAATTATATCATTCATATGCATGCTCTCAGAGAGATAGTAGTTACCTTGAAGTATAAATAGGCATCATGCACGAGCTATTTCTTCACACTAAAACTTGAAAACAAAGATTACACAAGTCAGTAGGAGTAAGCTTTCAAGAGCTAGTAAACGTCGGGCTTGAAGTGGTATTAACTAAGGGATTGGTTCAAGCTTCTCGTCATCATCCCGCCTCAACCCATTTAGCAATACTCGGACTTTTGTAAGTCATCCTTGTAGCCTAACATTAATCATGCTTATCGTACTATGTCATTCATTTTGTAGCCTAATCTACGACCAAAACCAAAACACAACTAGTCATGACTTTGCATGAACGATACATAACCTATAACCAAACGTGTCCAATATATATATATATACATACACCTATGAACATCCTGGTCATGAGATAACGATATGCATATAAGTAACTTTTGTAAACAAGGTATCACACATGAAACAACAACCTGTAATAAAACTTGTAGATGCCATATCATACATAACAAAACCAGAAGAATTTTATTAACTTCAAACGTGTATAGTACTAGTGACGAGGCCAAAAACCTAGCAAGAACTATAAGTGGCCATGACCAAATGTTTGACCTGTAAGAGGGTTAGCGAACCGTTAGGGTTTTCACATGAAATAACAAGGAAAACCCTCATATGGTAGCTGTGATGTGCAACGGGACATATCCACGAGACCCAAGACAAACCCCTGCCAAATGTTGCTCATTGTAGGTGCGTACCACAGCCGAGTCTTGCTCGTTGTGAGTACGTCATTTACGTTGTAAGAAAAAGCACTCCGTGCGCATCGTTTCAAAACATAAACCTTTACTTGTGTCGCATGCAAGCTAACGAATCGTGGCAAGCGTTCCTTGCTGTTGAGGCTGCATGCTCTACATGAAATGAGAGGTCACTGGTATCTCGAAGCATAGCCCTCAAATTGTTCATCACCTAAGTCACGCTCATGTTCAAATAATATATAAAACGAAAACCTGCTTGTTGTTGCGTCTGTTTGTTTAACCAAGATGGCAGGAAGGGAAAAAACAGTGAGTATAAACTCACTGTTGAGCGTCTGATAGGCAACAAAAAGGGAAACCAGAAAATATGCAAACCGTGTACTCCATATACACATATATACATGTGATAATCTATATAGGAAACCTAGAAGAAAACTTATATATATGTATTATTAAGGGCACGTGAGTGGAAGCAAATGACACCACAAAAGTGGTTGTCAAACCTCCTATTTGTGTGCATAAAAGGGAAAAGGGAGGGGTACACACGTGATATATATAATATACATTCGAGCCTTGTTGTGAAAGAATTGAAACCGAAAAACAGTGAGTTAAAAACTCACTGTTGTGTGCGTCAGGTGTACAGCCGGAAAGAAAGCAAGAAAGAATAGTAGGACATGAATTATAGAGTGCATACACGTGATAAGTTATAATATACAAAGATGCATGTATTATTTTGATGACAAGTTGACATAGAGACCAATCAAGATATTTTCACTTGCAATTTCTGACAAAGATATATATATGCGTAGCTATGAATTCGAGCTTCAAATGGGTGACGAATTGATAACAAGTGTAGTTAGTTTTACAAGTATATTTATTTTAACGAATATAAGTTAGAAACGATAATTTACGATGCTTTATAATTGTTAACGAAGGAAAACGAATTTTTAAACCGGTAAGAGAGTTG